>OZ010712.1:29232021-29532249 GCA_963932345.1 Ophion ventricosus
TTGTAGGTGATTCCGTTCAAAGAGGAGAGAGGCCAACTACGTTATCTATATATGTACCTGTACCGCATACTCGAATGTGTTAGATGTTTCTCCATATACCTACCTTTCTATTTACACATATATATATTGGGTATATTAGGCTTGCTGCAATTTGGGTCAAATTTGAATTTTCAAAGTCCCCTTGTAAAAACATAATCAAGATATATTAAAAAAATTATGTCGAAAGTTTTAAGGCGCTCGGAAAATTTTCAATGGTGCCTGTGAGCGTTTGAATTTTCAATACAAAAATACATGGGTTTGGCCAAGTTATTACTTCATTATTTCTCATGCTTAGGATATTGGTGGGAAAAATCTGAAACTTGGCACACATATTGTGCACATTATGAGGTATATGACCAAATTTTTACAGATTTTTCCAGCAATAGTCTTTGATGAATGAAACTCAAAAAAAAAAAATGAAAACGCGGTTGTCATTGCAAAGGTAGTAATAATGATAATTATTACTGGAAAAATCTGTAAAAAATTGGTCATATACCTCATAATGTGCACAATATATTTGCCAAGTTTCAGATTTTTCTCACCAATATTATGAGCATGAGAAATTATCGAGAAATAACTTGAAAAAAAAACATGTAGTTTTGTATTGAAAATTCAAACCCTCACAGGCACGATTAAAATTTTTCCCAGCGCCTTAAAACTTTGCACATAATTTTTTTTTATATATCTTGACTATGTTTTTACAAGGGGACTTTAAAAATTCAAATTTGACCCAAATTGAAGCAACCCTAGGGTATATGCATAATTCCGTAGCGAAATCCCGACAGATGTCGTTCGCAGTTGTTTCTTCGCTCGCACATCCGTCAACCATATGAAGTGCCGTATATTAAGTGAAAGCTGAAAGCTGTACCGACATTTAAAAAAGTATTCATCGAGATCCGTGACGTATAGGAAGTTTAATTATATTTTGAACATGGATGGAAAAAACGTGTATTTTCGATGCATTTTACTTTTTTATTTCCGAAAAGGCGAAAACGCGTCACAACCTTACAAAAAGATATGCGCCGTGTACGGAGAGCATGCCGTACGCGAGAGTGTGTGTTGGAAGTGGTTTGCGAAATTTCGTTGTAGAAAATTTGATCTCCAAGATGCTCCTCGCTCTGGTTGAACAGTTAGTACTGATGTCGATAAAATCAAGACATTTACAAAAGCTTGGGATGGTAAACAAGCTTGATGTTCGTTCATGAGGCAAATTTCAGCGTGCGATTTTCTGCTCAAACGCCATTAAAACCAACCATGTTTGAAGAGAATAAGAACTGGTGATGAGAAGTGAATTCTTCACAACAACGTCAGTCGAAAAAGATCATGGTTGAAGCTCAGGGAGGCTGCTCAGACGTCGCAAAGGCTGAATTACACTCGAAGCAGGTCATGCTCTGTATCTGGTGGGATTGGAAAGGAGTCGTCTATTATGGGCTGCTGCCACCCACCAAAACCATTGATTCGACCAAGTATTGCTTACAACTGGCCAAATTAAAGCGAGCGATTGATCTGAAGCGTCCCGAATTGGCTAACAGAGATAGCGTAGTGTTCCATCAGGACAACGCTAGACCACACGTTTCACCGATGACCCGGTAAAAGTTATTGCGGCTTGGGTAGGATGTTTTGGTGTACTCACCGTATAGCCCGGACCTTGCAGCCTCAGACTATCACTTGTTCCGGGCGCTACGGAACAGTATGAATAATAAAACCTTCAGTTCCCTAAACGTCCTCAAGAACCAATTGAATGACTTCTTTGCCCGAAGATCTCCGGACTTCTATGAAAGAGGGATAATGAAGCTCGTGGAGAGATGACAGAAAGTCATTGAACAGAATAGAATATGTATATATATACTAGCTTCTATGGACTAGCTTCCGCCTGCGGCTTCGCCCGCGTGCTATATGGTGCATAGAAACTTCATTACTAGTTCCACCCCTTATTAGAGGTTGTTTTAAAAAATCCTAAAATATGCGTTTCATTATTTGTTTTGACATACTATTACCGAGTTTCAAGTTGATACGAGCAAGGAATACAATTTTTCATACAAACTTTTACATTCCACTTCATCCGTTTAGGGGTTTATTTGCGAGAAGTTCTTTCTTCATGCACCGCCCTTTAAATACCATATCTTCTGAATTGGTCGGACCATATCTCCGTTGCACCCCTCATTAGGGGTTGTCTTGAAAATCCTAAAATATCCGTTTTATTATTTATTTTAAAGAATATTCATACCAAGTTTCAAGTTGATACACGCAAGGAATACAATTTTTCATACAAACTTTTACATCCTATTTCATACGTTTAGGGGCTGAATTGCGAGAAATTCTTTCACGCTTCTATCTTCAGTGGTTCAGGCTGTACGTCTATATGTCGGTCAGTCATTCAGTCAATCAGTCACGGAACTGTTTTATTTGTAAGGTATGGCATGGGTACTTTAAATATAATATATTGTATCTATGTAATGGTGACTATCAGTACATCTGACAGCTTTAAGGACAACAGTCCCAAACATGTCCTTCAAATGTACATGTTTCTATTTATCTAAAAGCGATTTTCGAACCATTGGCGTTCACATAATGTTGAATATGGGCCAATTGGGTACTCAGAGCCCGCTCTTAGAAGTTGGATGTCTTCGAAATTACCTTTCTACACATATATATATATAAATTGTGTATAACAAAGTGGCTTTCGCGCAAAGGCCATTGATGGCATCCTTCCCCTACCCCACGACCCTGCGCCAGCATACCACACGTTCTACAGTCCACATGTCTATATATATATACGCTTGAAGACGAGCTCCGTTCGGGCGCCGCGTCGTCATCCAACCTTCTCTCCGATCTTGCCTCGAACCTGTGCCACAGGTCGAGAGCGCAGCATATCCCAGGTAAAGGCATTTTGAATCGTGCACAGAAAACAGACGGAGACACAGAGCGAGGGCGAGAGAGAACGCGATTCAAGTTTGTATGTATGTATATATATATATATATATATATATATATATATATATATATATATATTCCTCAGATCCACGCCGTTCGTTCGTCCTCGAGCACCCATCTCTTTTTCTCTCGGTTCCCCGTGAATAAGCCAGATAAGCAAACGCTCTCACATACATGAAGCAACGAGAGAGCCACGAGAGATGAGGGAACGAGCCTCAACTCTCATCTCACAGTTGCTAGCCGAACCTCGTCGTGTTCGCTTTCTCCGCGGGGTTCACGGCTCTCACGCGTGAACGCGTATCGCGAAAAACCGATTTTCTTAACACGAGCTTATCTCACTTGCGACGATTAGCATCGTGGCCATATGCACTGAAAGTGTATTGTGTTTATATATTTATATATATATATACATATATATATATATGAACTTTGAAGTGGGTTAATGATGCACAGTTTGAAGTTTCGAGGACGAACTGATTCTGTTCGGCGATACGCATTGAAGTAAATGCGATAGTGATGACAGGTATATACGGAAAGATAATTTATGTATAGGGTGTTTGGCGCTTGGACCGACACAATTTTTTGGGGGATTGGGGGGGGGGGGGGTCATTTGCTAATATTTTCTCTCTTTGACCCTATGTCCTAAGTGTCACGGTAATTGAGATATGATGTTTTTTCTCAATTACCCAAAATTTCGCCTTTAAATCGTCATAACTTTTTTGTTTGTGGTTGTAATAGTACGAAATAATTTCTGTTGTATTCTGCAATGTATGTTTATTATAAATGAATCATTATTTTATAGAATTGGTTTAAAAAAAATGCCTCATGAGCTTTCCAAAGTCTTAAACATGTGTAAATGTATGAAAAATGTCAACTTCTAAATTCATTTGAAAGAAAAAACTAAAAGCTATTTTGAACTCAGCTTTGTTTTAAAAACTTCTTTAGTTCATATCCTTTCCAACGGTATGCTACATCTCATAGAAATCATTCATTATATGGTCACAATAAGAGATACTAGTTTGCCAGGGTCAGGGTTACGAAAATACTTTTTATTTTTCCGATGTTTTTATTAAACTTGAGGTATAAACTTCGCTCAAATTGACCTCCTTTACCCCGTATGCATGCAACAAAAGTTATTTGATGCTAATACAACCACAAACAAAAAAGTTATGACGATTAAAGTCGAAATTTCGGGTAATTAAAAAAAAAAATATATCTCAATTATCGTGACACTTAGGACATATGGTCTAAGGGTGAAAAAACTAATAAATGACCCCCCCAATCCTTCAAAAAATTGTGTCGGTCCATGTACCAAACACCCTGTATTTATATATATGTATATAGAAAGTGAGGGAAAGAGAGTGAGAGCGAGAGGCCACACTCATTTTCATCACACGTGGAATCTTCCCTCCCATTCTTCACCGTGAAAATCTTCAAGGTATACGTGTGACCTATATACTATCGTCGCGAGATCGCGTTGTATATTTGCCAGAAACTTGACCGTGAAGCTCTCCCCTGAAGCGCTCGATCGTTATCGATATTTTTGATTAATTTGTGCACGAAGAAATTCCAAGAGTTCGCGAGTGCTCGTGACTCGAGATTCATCAATCAGCCTGCCCAAATTGCAGCAGGTAAACAGAAACACGTCAATGAGAACGGAAACACAATCTCTTGAAAAATTCTTCAGGCATCGTTGATCTCGTTCACGCTCATCTTCCGCTCGTGAGAGGTCCGTATCGTTGCGGCAAAAGTCCGTAGAAAAAAAAAACAAAAACGTTCAAGGGCCTGCTTCAAAATCTCGAATTGTAAAGTCAATGAATAGTGATGAATTATTGATCAGGGTACTTCTCGAAACGGTGAACGATTGGGCGCTAGCGACGTTTCTCCAATACCCACTAACTTCGATTTACATCGTACAACGACCCTTGCTCACTTCTACAGAGTCGATGGCATGTAAATGAGAAAATTCATAATTATAAGTCTCAAGGCAGACGTACGCTCGAGAAGTGGTCGATGAACGTAACGGATTTCCTTGTTTTTGTTGATCTTGTAACTTTTATATAAACAGATAGACGTTGCTCATTCCGTTGGCAATTGCTATGGCTTATCAGCTCTTAGGAAGTTTGCTGATAATGTCACTTCCAAGATAGTCAAGTATTGCCTTGGACAATGCCCTCAAACGAACGTTGCGACTTCGAAACAGCTTGAAATCGGTGATGAATCAAAGTTACTGAGAATTCATTGATTCAACGACTCGCAATAAGTCTTGAATGAGCATTTAAAAAAAAAACGAATTCCAGTCAATGCCTCGGTTGTGCAAATTGAACTTTCTTCGACTCGACGACATGTGTGATAGAAAAAAAGCCGGAAATGCAGGATGAGTGTGGCGTCTCGTCTCCAGCTGCTGCGCATATAATGATATGCATACATAGATATCTTTATCCGTGTATATATATCTGTATATCCGATGTCCTAATGCCAGTAGAATAGGCTGCAGTGCTTTTGGATCTAGAGCTCCAACGCGGCGCTTGTGAATTCTCCGACTGTTCCGCGAATAAGAATAAGTGTACGCGAGATTACATCAGGATTATACGAGGAGACGAGCGTGAAGATATAGACGTATATCTACGTATTATACAGTGAGAAGTGTGTAAGACGCGCTAGGATAGCTTCGTCGATGCTTACTCGCCATTTCGGGACTAGCTGAGCAATTTGGCGAACGATGCACGTTTCTCACTTCCTCTATGTCTATTTGGATTCCAGCTTTGCTGTTCCTAATGCCTATCTTACTCTCGCTCGTGGAATTTAACGTCGCCGCTGAATGGTAAGCGTACAAAGTGTGTGCATATATATATATATATATATATATATATATATATATATATATATGGAATGCTTCCATATAATACCTGGCCCAAGTGCCTGGTGTTCCTCGGCCTGGTGAACAGTTCAACGGAAGTCATACCGCTAAAATCCTCGCATTCTGGAGATTCGCTCAACGACAATGAGGCGCGCGCGCGCGAGAGAGAGGGAGAGAGAGAGAGAGAGAGAGAGAGAGAGAGCTGATTAGGATTAAAATAAAAGAATGAACGCGCCGGTATGGGTCCCGTCGGAACGAGAGAATGGATGCTCTTCTCGTCTTCGAATTTTGCTTCGTCGAGGTAACTCGATTTATCATCATCGTTCTGTTAATCACTTTATCATGAGCCCAGCAGCAGCCACATCATTTTTTACAAGCTGCAGTTATTCTTTCGTTCTTTAGCACTGTCTAGTTGCAAGGTTCTCTGATGAAGTCTAGCCGTGCAGAAATGGTTGTAGGTATCCAATTGGATTCCTATACTTGTTCCCACTTCCTGATAGGGATCCAATAAGTCATCGCATTGGATCACTATATTGAAACACAATGGGGAATTCCGATTAGAATCCAGTGTACAAATCCAATTTGAATCTTAAAGGATTCTCCCGTTATCGAACAGAATCCGATACGATTCTTGATGTATCCCGTCACATGGTGAACGTCGAATTTTCTAAACAAAAAAAAATATATATATACGTAATCAGTCAATCTTAAAAAAGTATAAATCGCTTAAGACAGTATATCTTGAAAATCGATTTCAATCACATCACTGAAAATCTTCTATAATTATCGTTTGTTATTTATTTTACTGCACTTTCACACAATATCATGACAATTCCTTAACAGTCTGTCGTATAAAAATGAAACCTACTCTGGCCAATAGGAAATTTATCTGGGAAAAAAAGTCTGTAGATGAAATTCCTGTTATCCTTATTGTTTCGCAGATAATCGCTCTCAAATAACTAAGACTATATTTGCTCAACCTACCCCGATAGTGGGGTAAGTTGAGCATGAGTATGAGGTAAGTTGGGCAAAGTAAGAATTGCATAAAAAAATCAGACATATGAAACATGATTTGGTATAATGCAGTAATAAACCAACAGTTGCTTGTTAATTAGTTAGGTTTTGAAACATTAACATTAATTGCAATGAACTTTGAAATATTTTTTCTCATACAATGGCAGAAGAAAATCTTTCAATCACGTTTTTTTTTTACTTTTGGGTCCAAAAATAATGAAACGTCTCGTGTTACCGTCTTGTGCGCCGCATGACAACGGGCGATGGCGTGGCGTGTTCCCCTCTCCCATACTTCTCTTTTCGTCATTTGATGCACCCTCGTGCGGTGCTTAGTTTTCCAGATATTTCGCTTGCCCAACATACCGGACTGCTCAACATGCCCCTCCCTACCCTACAAGCTCACGAAGCGTATAGGTCATGTTTCAACACGTCGAGTTTTTTTTCGTCACTTTTCATATATTTACGACCCGAAAATGGTAAGAATTCGCAAAGAGCGTTCATGCGAAATTTTTCATTCCAGTTCATCGTTGGGTATAATAATTGATTGCACCTTATTTTTTTTTGTTAAGCGCCACTGTAATCTAATGATGCTAAAGGGCCCTGGCTCATGCGCCCACAAAATACGTCCCTCCGTGAAAGGATTACCTTAATTGACTCAAACAAATAAGATCTCTCGGTGTCGATTGAACACATCGAGCCAAACATATCTGATGATACTCAAACGAAACTTCCTTCACACACTTGATCAACATTTCAGCGATATTGTAATAAGGAAAGAAGATACTCTACTGCATTGTGATAGTGATCTTTGACGCGAAGTTCTTAGGTACAGTGATCCTAATGGTTGGTTCACATCGAGATTTATCACGTCACGACACTTCCGGCAGTGGGGAAAGTTTACACGCTGTCTTATCCGTGAGCACAATCCACCGCTCGCGGGGTGGACGGTTGCGAGGGCAGTGAGCTTAAAAGAATCAAAGCCACCACGAACGCGAATTGCCTTTTTTTTCTAAAAGTGCAAAACTATCGAGCGAGATAAGGAGAATGGGAGAGCGCGAGAGTGAAATGTAGAAAAGGTAGGAGGCAAAGAGACAATAAGCAAAAGCAACGAAATACCGTGGTTGTGGATTATCCCGTGTGCTTCCACCGGAAGTCGTCCGCGACCTCTGACGCGCTACGCGGTGACAGGAAGTGCAGCGTTTCTCGCGCACGTTGCACGTCAGACACTCTAATATTTATTCTTTTGCCAACTCGTGCCCTCCCTCCTTTTTTACCTTGTGCACACTTCTACCGAGCTTCTGAGGATTCTCATGCGGAGTGCTTTTAGTCTGAAAAGTGTAAGTGAACAAACAGAGGGGACCGCAAAAGAATCCCGCGGAAGAATATAAAATGCTTTGCCCTTGGCGGCGCGTCTACCAAGCCATTGGAATTCCACGACTCCTTCTCGTAATGCAATTACACGGACCTGCCCGCCCCCCCTCCCCTACTTTAGTGCCGTCAAGATGGTTGTAACTTTTGTTCAGGGACAACACGCTGAGATGAAATTCCCGGATCTCCGTTCGAACTCGGTCACTCCCTGAAATAATAATAGACGTGCCTTTTAAGATAATCAACATTTATTCATGTTTTAATTAAAACAAAAAATCATTCTTTCTGATTGTTAAAATAAAATATATATTTTTTTATTAAACCTTCATTTTTCCCATCTTAGCCCATATGCGGGGCATGATGGGACAAGAATTATTGGCATCTCTCGCATATAAAAATGGTTTCATTCTCAACAACGGGAAAAAACGGCTCGATAAGTATTAGATTATTGTGTGAAGCATCACTGTGCAAAACTTGATCCCGATCGGTCCAGTAGTTGTGGAGATATTTCTGGTACCGATTTTGAAAACACTGTTTTGAGTAAAACGCGTTTAAAGTTTTGAGTACACTTTACACTGAAATAACTGGTTTATTTTAAACTTACATGGAATCGTCGATTCCTGGGCCATATGACGGATCTTCCTTAAATGTTGACGCTTCCATTAGATCTTTTTTTTTGTTGTGTCAACCTCATTCATAGTCAAACTCATAGTCAAACAGATGACAAAGGCCGCGGCTACCTGCGCCCCAACCGTTAGTTGTTGCTCACACGGTCAGTTAAAAAACGCTATAACTTCGTCATTACTGGGAATTTCCTTATGAAATTTTCAGGGTAGACACGCAAACTATAGTACTTTCGAATGAGCACCTTTTTGAAAAATCGATCTTTTTGACCTACCCAGGTGTATGTAGGGAGGCCTGTTTTCTGCACGTTTCACTGAAATTGAGGCTCGAAAGAAGGTTTGGGAGGACTAACAGAGGCTACACTGGACCAAATGCCTCTTCATGGCACTGAACTCGACAAATGGGGTTTGGTAGGTTCAACGAAAGCTGGCGGCTTGTGCATTACGAATGAAATAAGTTCTGTGAGTGTTCAGAGGAAGCTATACATTTTGACTCGGGTAGGCTTATGATTCATCTTACCTCACACCTTCGTTTGCCCCTATTTCCCCTATTGTTCAATCGATTATTGCGAGGATACGTTTCGGATTGGGAGGCAAAACAAACTCACTGACAGTCGTAACCCAAAGACTCGAAACATCAATTTCCATATGTATAAGAGCGAAGGAAACAATGCTGCGTTTATGCACGTACGAATGGCATTTTCAGAGGCAAGAATTGGCATACTTAGGTTTATGCAGGTGTCCGTTACCGGTGTGCAGACAGCACACCTCCGTATCTGATCCATCACGTGCCGTTTCTATCGTCGCGCGCTTTCAACACGTTCGATTCTCGCCGCACATACACTCGTCGCCGCCGCCGCTATAAACAAGAAGGAGGATCCGGTGAGCAATTGCGCTATTTTATGCGTCACGATGGATGCCGCTCGGACAGTCGCGTCTAAAAAGCCGTTGATGTGTCTTAACTAATCGTTTCTGCAATCTTTACGAAAGTAATCTTCTTTATTAGCCTGCGTTACTACGTGCATCTGACCTACACTCCGTATTCGAGCAATCACCTCGTTATCGATCCCATACAAATTGGGTGTCTTATTAAAAATGCCGAGAATATACATGCTCTCTTACTGATCGCAAAATATCTACTTGAAAGATTCTTCACTGATGCGCTTGTGAAAATATGTCGAAAGTTCGCGGTTTTCCAAAATTATCTCAATGTAATGTTATCCCGTCATCAATGAATTCAAATTTTAATAAGCTTTGCAAAATCCGTACACTTTTGGAGAGAAGATACGTAGATTTTATCAAAATCAGGAGAGTTGCGGTCATTTCGGCTTGAACTGGTCGTAATGAGATTACTCGTTTTACGTTGGTAGCTTTTTTCGTATGACTGTACAACCGGTGAATCATGTATATGTAGGAAGGTTTTGCTTACATGAAAATGGCAGATATTGCAACACACGACTTGCACTTTAGCTAATTTGCGGTAAATACATGTATATGTAGAATCCTCTTTGCGTGCAGACGCGCAGTTAGAAGGTGATAAACCATCCGCTTACGCATTGATCACTGCTCCTCTGTGTATGGTAACTTGGTTCAGGATACGCGCTTGGAGATAAAATCGTCCCACTTTTCTCGTCTGCAAGTGCATTGTGGATAAGAGAGAGAGGGAGAGAGGGGGGGGATGTAGATAGCTTTTCGTGTTCCTATTTTGAACATCGCAATATTTACTTTTTACTTCCGGCTCTCCGAGGATGATGGGCAGATGATCTAAGAATGATCACCTGAATTATTAGGCGAAATGAGTAGAAACGGATAGAGAGAATAAAAAATCATTTGGCTCGGAGAGATCTGGGAAATAAAGATCAGTCGTGGGTGGCTCCATATTCAATTGAAGTCTAACCTAACTTGCTTTACTACCATCATCAGGAAATAATTAGTGCTACGAATAAGCTGAAAGATTCACTATATGGACTCGAACAAGGACCTAGAATCAATTTTCATTCGAATTCTGATGTACTCTCACTTTCATGGCTGAGCTGTTCCTTTCCACTCCCATGATTGTTACTATTTAGAGATGTTGCATTGCGGCATATAAAGTGGTTCCTATAATCCGAGGTTAGCTTACGGTCTACCATTAGCTTCGCTCCATCATTAGGGTTTTTACGACGAATAACCCTCGTCGGATCATTGTGAAATACTCATTTGAAGCCAGGACTGCGGCCCACAAGGTTATTCACAATTACTATATTATGTATCGTCCTTTGGTGTGAGCTCGTACTCAACTGCCGGCGATTTGACCCATGACACCAATTTCGCTTTCAGGTAGTTTTGAAACATTAAGGTTACCGTTAGAAGACGAATCGGAAATTTCAGTTCAATTCATTCGTGCATCAAGTGTCCCACTTGGAGGCATAATCATCGTCTGTTCAGGGGAAAGTATATTTCGATCAACGAAGAACCGCGCATCGTTTAGTCACCCAACACAGATATACGTGTCTACCATTCGACCTTTTGGCCTCTCCTTGTTTCATCCAATTTCTCTTTTCCATCAATTTCCTTGTGCACTCACACGCAGCTCTGTGAATCCGGTAGTCGATTCCTCGCAAGTTTCTATATCTTCATTTAGTTCACAATAAAAATTTGTCTTTCTCTTTCTCTCTCTCTCTTTTTCTGTTCTTCGTTACTCTTTACTTGATTTTTTTGATCTAATGGCTCCCACCTCTCCGTACAGTACTTATAATCTATACATACAGAACAGTTTCGTGACTGACTGACTGATCTATAGACAACACACCGACTCAACCGCTGAAGATAGAAACATGAAATTTGAAAGATATGTTCTCTAGAAGGTATAGAGGCTTACTAAGAAAAAAATTTCGAAAATCAACTCCTAAGGGGGTGAAATGGGGTGTAAAAGTTTCTGTGGAAAATTGTATTCCTTGGGTGTATCAATCTGAAACTTATCATGAATATTCTTCAAAACACATAATAGAACGCGTGTTTCAGAATTTTCGAAAATAACCACTAATTAGGGGTACAACGGGGTTGTATGGGATTTTTTTTTTTCAAAAACGAGGTTTTTCAAAAACAACCATTAATTAGGGATACAACAATTTCGTATGGAAAAATCGCGTTCCCTGCGTTTAGCTTAATGAATTTCGGAAAATGTATTCCTTAAAGGGCGTAGAGGTGCACCAAGAAAGGATTTTTCGAAAGTTGACCGCTAAAAGGATGGAAAGGGATGTAAAAGTTGGTATGAAAAATAGATTTTGAGCATTTATTTTTGTTCGAACTAAGCAATTTTAGTGAGGTTTTTTTTTGATGAATCGTCATTATTTCGTTTTTTTTTCGATTTGAATGTAATCTATTCAGGAACACTCCTGTCTTGAAGCTCTAATAGCTTGAAAGCAAATTCCACGCGGGCGGAAGCTGGCAATCCAATAAATGCCTCCTTCTTTTTCACGAGCCTTCAATGTGCGAGTCCTACAACCCTTCTCCATCCCTTTGTCTCACCTTCGCGCACGCGACTGTCATTATCGTGATTTATGTGCTCGCTAGGACTGCCACGAAAATCACTGCCAGTCGTCGTAGACGCCGGGGTTGACTACGAATTCTTTGCTTTTCTTTCCTGTACTTTATTTCGAGCAAGAAAGGTATGAGGCATTTCGGCGTGCGATTGCCGTGTCAGTGGTTCACGAGCTGAGTGGCACGACGTTTACCTCGATGAATCTTGCTACGACGAAGTACATGCATTTATATTCATAGATATATGTATATATATATATATATATCCGCATGTACGTAACTTAGTGACTGATGATTGGAGAGTAAAAGTTTTCGACATCGACCGCGTCGATGCGCATCAACGTGTATTTTCCGCGTTGTTGTATGCCTTTTGCTTCGTTACCGCATCTTTTAATGACGAATATTGCAAGAAATTGTTTTGCCATAGTGTTAAAAAGAATTAGGTAACCTGTAAGAGGGTTACAGCTCGAGTTTCGACACCAATTGTACAGGCGGTCATGCTGTTAATTGCGAAAGTGGTTGTGCTAGACGTGGTGAATCCTACCGTGGTCCATTCGCTCTGGTCTTTCCGTAGCCTGATGTTGCCGTAATTCCTTCTCGCAAATAATACCACTGCTATCGGTCTGCGGAGAATTATAGTGCTTTTCTAAATCCTACGTTATTGTCGCTGTTGGCTTTGTGAAAGAGAGAGAGAGATGACTTCTCGCTCGGGCGAACTGACTGAAGTGGTCCATATCTTTTGGTTTGGCAATGCGATACAGTCACACTTAAATACGCGTAAAATTGACAGCAGATGGTAATTGTATAGTTTCGCGATTTCTTGGTTTTCTATTGAATACTCGTCTGTTGCTCTGGATTTGTATATACATATGGATGTCTGCGTGTGCATAAAAGTTGCGCTTCCATGCTCATCATGCACCTGCGCCTTATCTTTATTGTGGCCAAGCGCGAGACCATTTTTGATTGCTTCTCTCTACCCATGCAGAAATTTCTTAGGGATAACTAAGTTCCGATCAGATCCTGATCGCGATATAATACGGATTCCTTAGAACAGGTATCCTCATCGGAATCCAGATGGCGCCCATTACGTAGCACAAGGCGGAGACGTGGTGGCAAGAATTTAAAATACGTATTAAATACATTTTTCTTAGTTCGAACGATTTCCATTTAATTAAAATATAATTACTTAGAATAAATATTCTATGTCACTTTTTTCCATATTGTTTTATCGAAAGGTTTTATTAAATGTGAAGAATTTTGTTCGAAATTCTGTTATTTAATTATATAAGTTGTGACAGTTATACTGTAGCACGAATTTTTACCAAATCTTTTTCGGATCCTCGAATAAATGATTTCAGAAAATGTCCAGTGTCTCCAACTGATACGGATCGGTATCTCTTGGTGATTTTTACATTCATCCCTGGGATCCGATTCGAAATCGAACTTGGTCTTTCGGAATTCTAGCCTGGATCCTATGCAAAGTTTCTATTTGGATTCTGACTAAAGCCCTTAATAGTTCCGGATTAGGATCCTGGCTGGAATCCGATTTGCGAGCGTTACATTTCGCTCCTGGATCCGATCCGAAATCCGACTGGATCCCGATTGGGAAACCAGGATCCTAATCCGAATCGGACTATAACCATGACAATATTTCTGCATGGGTTGTAAAAAATTCAAAATTTATCGCGTAAGTATCTCTCGTAGCGAGTTATATAATTTGCAGAGAGAAACTCCCGTATAGTTTCATTGAAAAGCAGCTTATGGCATCTTCACGACTATTATTATATCTGCGGTGAATAAATATCTCAGTAGTTTCAGATTTATAGACATACCTCGTTAAACGAAGATCCGGCGTCAGTACTCGTTGATCTTGCGTGCGAGAGAAGAAAAAACGAAACGGAACTTTCACAATTCAATATCGTACGTAGCAAAAATGATTTCATGAACGACTTTGAAAACCGGTTGTGGGGATTACATTAGCGATGAGCAAGTACACAGAAATAGTTGGATAAACCGTGAGGTCGAAACGGTGAAATGTGCTTCGTAACTAATTACCAACTCTGATGTACGAATACAATTGGTTGTCTTTTGAATCGCGGTAGCTACACGAGAGCTTATGAATTTGTGATAAATGCCATTAATTGAATTGCTTTTCGATGTACGGGCATCAAATTAATCATTAAAGTACATCCTTGGTTTTTCATTCGTTCGCGATCCGGCTGGAATGGAAGTTATATACTTATGTGAAAGTTGTACATAACGCTCGTATATACTTATTGTATATACGTATTGTCAATTGTGATGTGTATATTAAGCCAAATTGCTCTCTTCTCGATTCGCATATAGCAGCTAAGCACTACAAACCTATGAATTTATGATGAGCGCATTAATTGAATTGCTTTTCAAAATACATGTATCGATTTGGTCGTCAAATTACTCACTCGTGTTTGCATTTTTTCGTTAACTTGAGATCCATGTAGACTGAATGTTACGGAATTGTAGCCATTCCATTATATCTCGAGCGCCGAACAATGAAGCTTCAGAAGAGTACATTTTCGAGACTGTTATATGGTCGAGGTTTTCTATGAATGGTTGTGGATTCATTGTCGTTCGACAGGTCCAACTGAGGCTTTTAATAGAGAAAGAAGTAAATATGCTTATCTTTTCTTCTTCGTTGTGAAAAAACGGTAATGTCGATTCGACAAAAAGATTCCATTGTAAATTATATTTCATAGTATTCTGGATCGATTATCTGAATAAGATTTTTCTTCATTTCCACTTCCGTATCGATGTTGATAGGAGTTACCTAAAACTATGATTCTTCATCAGTGTGCTTTCGAATAATTGTGAATAGAACTCCCGTCATATCTACATTCTTTGGCACCGTCGGCAACCGTACCTGCAAACTCCGGTTTAATCCCTTTCCACAACCAGCCCGATTATCGATTTTTCCCGAGTTCGGAGGTTTTTGTGAGAATGGAGAAAAAGAGCCGATTCGCCTCGACCATTATATCCGTGCTGCCGATTTTTGGATGCACCAGTTGCAATAATCGTACAAATGTGGACGAATCGATAAGGTCTCCCAGTAGATTTCCAGGAGGCTGTGAAAGGTTTATCTGCCTTATCCTGTATCCTAAATGAAAATTTCGATGTTTGGAAATAATGATTCGATCTACACTGCTGGCTTCGTTGTGTCTTTCACTTTCTCTACTTTCAATCCTAAGCCTGTCGCGGAACAAATAAAATTGCGAGAGTTCATTTTATTTGACGTTTAGAGAGCGACGTTTATTTTCTCGTAAACGCCATGTCGACGACGACACGCATAAGTAAAGCTCGCGTCACCAAGAGTCCGTGGCATTACATGAAACGATGCAATATGCTTCTTCTTTCCAACGATCGGGCGATGTGTGACTCCTCCATGTCTTTGTACAAGCATACACACATGCAGATCCATCGTTGATCAAGTCCGTGCAGAAATTTTTCCGCGGACCCCCCAAATTCTACCACACCTCTATAGGGATTTGATGGGGACGCCGCAAATGGAGAGTCCACATTGGAATTCGCGTGGATAACGCGCTATTTACCGATTGACGTCGTTTGATAATTTTTTCTTTAAAATTCTCAACCGGAATGTGTTGGGTCTTCCAAGAAAAAATATCCTTTCGTGATCCCTTTAAAAAATTCGTTAGGGAGTCCACGTGTGTGAAGGTAGCATTTCAGAAATGAACTACAGATAAAATGGCATCCCATATAGTTCTACAGTTCTTGATAAGTTTTAATAATAGTCTCGTCGATTTTACTATCGAAACCGCATTTTGAATAAATGAGATGCTAACTTCGCAAAATATAATATCTAATCGAATTTCGCAAATTTGACTATGCCAGAGTTGAAATTAAGAGAGTTCTGTATCTTAAACCTATTCTTCAAATAGTTATATCCGTTGAATCTAATTCGAATCGCTAACAATTGTTATAAACAAAATATCTGTAGAGGAGTGAGATGCTGTTGTATAACTGCGAGTTCTGGGTCGTACGAAGCTTTTGAATGATAACTAGATTTTCACACAAGCTGCGAGATAGTTCTGATCTTTTAAATATCCTCAATATTTATGAATCATTGTTATAATCAAATTATCCGTACAGGAGTGAGATGCTGTGGTATAACTGCGAGTTTTTGGTCGTATAAAGGTCTCAAATGATAACGGGAGATCCCTCACACAAGCTCCGAAAGAGTTCTGGTCTTTCAAACATCACCAATAATTATGGCTCATTGTTATAAACAAAATATTCATACACGGAGTCCCAACATATACACGCACCTCCATAGGAATTTGTTAGGGACACCTTACATAGGGAGTCCTCATTGGTATCTAATTGAATACTGTGCTGTTTCCCTCTGAACGCTGTTTGAGAATTCCCACTATTGTCGAATACAAAATATGTGAAAAATCCCGAGACAAAACTCGGCGTGTTAAAATTACCTGTAGCTTCGTGAGCGTATACCTGTGTGGTGATATAATGCCAAAGTGCATAAAAATAAATAACAAACGACAATTATTCATAATTTTATAATTTATAATTTATAAGATAGCATTTATACTTTTTCAAGATCAGCTTATTTTGTGTGTGTATATATATATATATTTCGAAATCTCAACGTACAGAATGGGATGGGATCCATCAAGAATCCTATCGGATTCTGTTTGGTAATGTGAGAATGCTTCATAATTCAAATTGGATTCGTACATTGGATTCCACTGGGGAATCCCGATTAGAATCCAATGTACGAGCGTGACGTTTTAGTATACAGATCCAATGCGATAATCCATTGGATTCCTATCAGAAAGTAGGGACAAGTATGCTAATCCAATTGGATCCCTATGACAATTTCTGTACGGTAGGAACTTTAGGACATTCGATCGGTGGATCGGCTCTTTGAAGTCCCCTTTCATCCTTTTCCCCTCTGTTTTTCTCTGGTCCTTTCTCTCTTTATCTATTGTGCTGCATAGTTCCGTTTGTCACGCTTCTCTATAAAATATGCGTGACACGATGAGAAGACGACTCGACACTGTGACGACGTGGGGTTGCCGTCAAGTCGGCTTCAGCGGTTCCCATTTTGTAAGCGCCCTTTTATACACACACACACACACACACATATATATATATATATACCTGTGGTACTCTCTGCTGGTTACGGCAGGCACGAGGAGCGAGAGAGAGCGAGAGAGCGAGAGATAGAGAGAGAGAGAGAGAGAGAGAGAGAGAGAGAGGGAAGGAGGTCGCGACTTAAGGTTGCTCCCATCGGGAAAGTATGCCATCGAAAGGTCAACGTTTTATATATCGTATCGAAGCCACAGAGACTCGACTTACACTTCATACATATCCTCCAATAAGGAGGAGAACCAACGAACAAAAGGCATGGCACTCCATTGGTCTCGTGACAAGAAATAAGAAAAGAGAATGCTCATATATTGATTGACGTAAAACCTTTTTTTTTTCGCTCAGGAATTCAATTCGACGATCGACGGTGTGCCAAAATTTGACGGCTGATCGAAAAGCATAGTAAAATACTATAGTAATGCAGCTCCTGCGACGAAATACGAGGTCAACGTTGCGACGAAGGTCTGTCGGTATCAAGAGATAATATCATTCGTTATCAGGCGTTTACCCGTTTTCTCGCCCTGAACGGATTAAAAAGCGACGAAAAATTGGAGAACTTATCCGTGTGGATGATCAATGGTTTCCTCTCGGGAATGCAATTACCATCCTCGCGTCGATATCCTCCGACACACTTATGTACGAAGCTTTTCTCACTCGACAGCCAGAGAATTTCTGATAAATAATGTACAGCCGTAGTCAAGATCCAGCCTCAAAGATATGGAAAAAAGCGTTTCGTGATGGAATATCGAAGGAGGACGCTATGCCGTATCAGTAGGTACATCTATGTGTGTGCACATATAACGTGCAGCCTCCGAGAATGAAACGAATACCCAGTCCAGAACCTCCCGCGATTCTACGTACCTATATATAAACAATTCCTGTTCTCGCATCTTCTTCTTACGTCTTTTCTCTCTTTTTACATTCTCGCGAAAACCGGTTGTTGTGTGTCGTGCCACTGTGAGGCGCACAACTCGATCTCTAACCTTCCCCATATATATATATACACACATATATATATGGGGAAAGGTAATTTTATAGACATTCGACCTCGAGGACTGTCCTCATAGTAGTCTACGATCCCTATACTCAATATTATCCCCAAAGCAAGAACGCGTTAAAAAAAATTAAGGACCATCATCTCAACAGACCCAGATGTGCCGATAGCCAACATTTCACATATATATCTATACCGATGTTCGGTGAGGAAGAGCCACATTTTCTTTCGCCTCCGCCATAAGATCAGGAGTGGATTAAGGCGTTAAACCACCTTTGCGCTCGAAAAAATAGTTATAAAAATTGAAAACAAATTTGGCGTGACTATTAAATGTATAAATTAATTTTTCACAAATACATTATAGATTTATGAACAAATTGAAAAAAAAAACGAACAGGAAAACTGATAAATTGCGGAGATATGAGTCGTCTAGTAGGATCCTCTTTTGAAAATCCTTACCAATGGTGGAATTTTTTCCCTGTCAGGCATCGTCTGAAAAATAAATTAAAAAAAAACAAATTTCTTGTAACGAAAGATAATAGTTAAATTGTAGCATAGGTAAAATAGTAATTTATGCTACAAGTGCGGAAAACAACGAATTCCATCGCGCGTGAAGTTGCCGCATGAGCCGAAGGCTTATGGTGCATTTCACACGAGTACGAGTGTGATTTGCAGCACGAGCCGAAGGCGAGTGCTGTAACCACGAGTACGAGTGAGAAATGCACCATAAGTCGAGGCGAATTCGGCAACTTACGCGCGATGTAATTCGTTTTTTTTCGCACATGTCCCATACATTATTTTTTGCAATGACTGGCTCGAAAGTGGGATTTGAGATTCAACAAAATCAATAACCAATAACCATAACCAATTCTTATTTTTTCACATTTCAAACGTCAACTGTGATAAGTCGACGTTTCATATCACATGAATGTCGCTATATTCAAGTTTGTTCGATCGGTCCAAAATCGTAGAACAAAAAACTATCAACCGTGAAAAAAACCGTTTTTTCGTGAATCAATGCGGTAAAGTGAGCTATAAATAGATTTTTTTCCGCACTAGTGCGGGAAAGTCTCGCATCCCCGCACTAGTGCGGGAAAGTAAGCATCGTTGAGAAATAAGCCACTTTCCGCACGCTAAACACCAATCGAAAATCGCACTTTCGGGGCAGGCATTGCAAAAAATTAATTTTTTTTTGTTGTAGAAATGACAGCTGTTTGAAAAAAAAAACTGATTTTAACTGAAATGTTGAGTTTTAAAAATTAATAAAAAATGAACGCGGCATCTAATTTCAAAAAATCTTATGCTACATCCTAGATAATATTATAAAGAATACGTGGTATAAATTTCATTAAAATTGGTTGCGGAGATCTCGAGATATTTTGTCCACGATTTTCAAAAGATGGTCCTTCTAGACGACTTGTATCGCCGGCCATCTTTTTATACGGTTTTTTTTAATTTGTTCATAAAACTATAATGTATTTGTGAAAAATGAAAATATTTTTTTATATTTAATAGTCGCGTCAAACAATTTTTTTATTTTTATACCCATTTTTCCGAGCGCCAAGGTGGTGTAAGGCCAAAGCTCCGAAACGGTGTGCTCGGACCACAATCGGTTCTCGTATTCCTGAGAGTGCTCGACTCTTTGGACGCGCATACGTATCGCCTTTAATGCGGCGCGTTATCCCCGTCCTTAAGCGACATACATTTCAAATTTGTTTCTTTTTGGTTGTTTTTTTTTTGTTTACGGAATATACGCGAAGAAGAATTCTCTGACGTATTCTTAAAATTCCAATTCTCTTCCAGGCTATCCTTCTTGTGCACTCGTTCTTTATTGGAACAAACATTTTCCACGAGAGATCGAGCCAGCGTTGAAAAACTTTCCACAGTGAACGCGAAAAAAATAAAACAACGCATTTCGTGCGGAACACCCGTTGTACATGCGATTGAGAACGTATTACGCGTAAATGTTATACGGTGCACGTAACTTCGCGCATTTTCGCGAGAGTAACGTTGGCAACTTGCCAGAATCCTCTGCGCGATTCGCGCGATCGAATGTTCTCTTCACAGGAGAGAACACCCGCGCTTGCACACTTTACGTCAGCCAAAAGTGTATTATATATATATGTATATATATATTCGAAGAAGAATTCGGTGGAAACGAAAGGACGAGATTGTCAACTGTGGTCACGTTTTCGGTATGCCATATATACGTATATGGATTTTGCGTTAGTCGATATATATATGGATATAGCTAGAATCGTTTTTAGTTTGCAATCGTTATTGCAATAACGGAACCGTGCGAATAAAAACTCTACTTCTATGTGTATTTTTCAAATCATGATGTGCCTATACGATATTGAAGTTTACATCGTTGGAATTCAATGATAATTCACTTTTGTGGTTCCTCAAATTCCCTTTTGTAGATTTTAACTATGAAAATGCCTCAATCATGTTTTACGATGCTTACGTTGGGATCTACATTAATAGATAGATGGAATAACGACAGTGAGCATATAAAAATTTAAAAAAAACAATTTTCTTTGCATTCCAACGATGCAAATAACGACATTGCTTACAACGACGAATCGGCTATAACGCCGGTACTGTAGGATCGCTTCAATGTCGTTATACCCGGTTTTTACTACATATATATATATATATATATATATGTATGGTGAATTCCAGCTTAAGGCCTTAGGCCACTCTAGGATTTTCCAAAAACCGATTTTTTTTTGTTAAAAATGTACCTTAGTACCTATAAATTATATTCCAAAAAATTATGGGTGTGAAAAAACTCTAAGTGCTCGATTTTCGAATTCTAACGCAACCCCTCTTGATTCATGTCGTGACTTTCTACTAACTTTAATCGACCGTAAAAATCGTGAGTCTTTCGCTATAAAATTTATCTAAAAAGCTACAGTTGAAATTTGAAGTCAATCGATTGGACATTGTAAAAGCTACGAGATCGCCCGATTTTGAAACCATCGTTTTCAAAAAAATCATGTTTAAAGTTTTAAATCCTTCGGCGGAATATTTCTTAAAATGTTTTCCTATCTGAAATAGCTTTTGCATATCATTCTTAAGATGATCATCATTTAAGTCAATAAAAAAATACGATCCGTTTTTCTTTCAAAGATATAAGGTCTTAAATATCTTCGTCAAGATTTCAGAAACCGCTCCGAGTATCGGCCATACACAACGCTGCTTAACGCGAAATACCGCAGAGCCAAACCCCAACTGACCATCCACCAGTGTCGGTTATATATAAATATATGTATATATTATCAATCACACGTCAGAACCCAAAAATGGATTAGTGATAAAAGAGCCCATACACGGAGCAACGTGTACGGCAATTTCGTTATACATTGTGCGTTGTAATGAAGTTACTCATCTTAGCAAAATTGCTTGCGGTTGGCATTCTTGATTTCGACATTCTTAAACCACGAAAGGGAATCCGCTCGAGCAGACGAGTCTCAAATGTTTCGTTGTCGCCTCGAGCGTGCATATTTTTCTATAAGAAATTACGTCGGAAATGCGGATCTGCAATATAGACACCGCATCGCGACTATATATCTTTTTTACAACGATGTAACAACGCGACGTTGAGAATTGCGCGAATTTACTCCCTCTCTCTTTCTTTATATATATATATATATATATATATATATATATATATATATATATATATATATATATATATATATATATATATATATATATATATATATATATATATATATATAGTTGCAATTAATCTAATTATGCGCTTGGTAAATTTATCGCTGGCGTGCCCGGGACCCGAAGAGGGGAAGGCTTTGAGCGAGTGACGAAAACCACGACGGCGAGAGAATTTCACCCGGGCGGATATTAAGGTGAGAATAGCAAGATGGCATGAACGAGGCGGATAAACTCGGTTATATATATATATGCCTGGTCGTCGTCGCCCCCGCGCCAAGTTGCAACTTTCGATTGTCGTTCACAGTTTTCTCTTTCGTCCAATATACCGGGCATACGTTCTACGAGTGTAAATCCCAAACCTCGCAGGCTTTTGTTCATTTCTAAATTGAGAACCGCAACGATTGAAGCTAGGAACCATAAAGCATTTATGTATGACGCCAAATAATTGAAAATACGCCAATTATCTTTGGAATAATTTGTCATTAGTATGAATTCAAGAATTCATAGAGCTGTTCGTCGAACGGTTTTAAATTTATTTCAACTGCGATCCTACGACGTTTGACGTTACTCGTTAAATTTCACTATGCTTTGCATAATCAAAGACCGTTTGCAACGCCACTTCGTTCTCCATCGTTCGGGATTATGCATGAAGTTGGTCGTCAGCGAAGACATGGAACGGTCATGAATTAATCGTATATGAAATCCGGCCTATCTTCAAAAATAATACCCTCGAATCCCGGCGGAAGAGCAAAATGGAACGGCAAATGCAGCAGTCCAGGAATAAAACGGTCCGTGTGGTAATTGAAGTTATCAGTGCGCGGTAAAATTGAGTATACCCCTGCAGAAATTGTCTTAGGATTCCAATAGGATTCTCATACTTGTCCCCACTTCCTGAAAAGATTCCAACTGGTCGTCATTGCATCTTGGGCCTCCTTGACAAATTAGTGCACGGGGTCACGGGAGAATATTTTTCTTTGTTTGGGAGTTCCAACAAATTCCTGTTGAGAATTTCAAAAAAAAAGGTTCCTTAGTGATGTCAACCAGAAAATAGCGCGGAATGCACGTGGATTCCAATGGGAACTCTCTATGTGCGGCCTCTCTATCAAATTCCTATAGACATAGGGATGTCGTAGGATCTGAGGACAAAAATACAATGCCGTAATAAACCAATAGTTGCTTGTTAATCAGTTAGATTTTGAAACATTAACATTAATTGCAATGAACTTTGAAATATTTTTTCTCATACAATGGTAGAAGAAAATCTTTTAATCACGTTTTTTTTTTTTTACTTTTGGATGCAAAAATAATGAAACGTCCCGTGTTACCGTCTCGTGTGCCGCATGGCAACGGACGATGGCGTGATGTGTTCTTCTCCCCCATATCTCTCTTTCCGCCATTTGATGCACCCACGTGCGGTGTTTAATTTTCCAGATATTTCGATTGCCGAACTTACCCGACTGCTCAACATGCCCCTTCCTACCCTACCGTATCGCATTTGCACGAGGGCATAGGAAAAATGTGCCTGTAGAGGCGGCTGTATATTTTCACGGGCTTTCAATTTTGTTACTATGGGGAACTAAAGCAACAACGAGGAAGCCAATGCGTTGCTGAATGATCACCCATCCTAGTATCGATCTTGTTCAACGCTGCGCGACATGGGAGATCGCCGAAGCTACACACCAATCGCGGGCCTACTCCTGTTGGTTGATGTATATTATATATGTATATAGGGGACGACGTCGCGTGGTTGGATCCACGATGAGATGCGTCAAGTGCACACCTTTATCACCGGACCGCAAATTCTCTTGTGTCCTTTGGCTGAGCAAACGAAACGTGTGCGTTGACCGCAGTGACGAGCTGCCAGACACCGTCATGATTTTGACATTATCATAATGCAGCAATGCATGGATGAAATGCGTATGATTGGGAAAGCGAGGCGGACGAGCAGACGAAGGAACGGTAAAAAGCGTCGAAAGTGCACCTGTGCAGAAATCTGTTAGTAGGTCCCCAGATCCTACCAAATCCCTATAGGGATTCAATAGGGACGCCGCAAGTAGGGAGTCCACATTGGAATCCAAGTGGATACTAAACTAAACGGTCAGAATTCATGATTTTTTTAATCCACTTCGTCAAATGTTCCTCTGTAATTGAGAATAAAAAAAAATCTTTAGAAAAGTTTTGCAGTTATTGCGTGAAATGTAAAATTTTCCACTACTCCCCACAATAACACGTGTAAAATCATGAAATCTGTGATTGCCAATATCTCGAAAATGGAACGGTGAATCCTTTTGTGAAATTTTGCAGGTAATCATTAAACAGTGTTCTGAATGTGTCCTAAAAATAAAAATAAAATATACAGAAAAACGCCTTGACGAGACTACTGCCTTAAGGCCTTAGGCTACTCTAGGGTTTCCAAAAATCGATTTTTTTTTGTTAAAAAGCTTAGTACTTATAAAATTATATTCCAAAAAATTATGGGTCTGAAAAGTCTCTAAGTTTTCTCGATTTTCGAATTCTAGCGCAACCCCTCTTGATTCATGTCGTGACTTTCTACTAATTTTAAACGCGTTTATCTCAAAACTACATTTTTCAAGCCGGCCGGACTCATAACCCAAACAAATTTCAACCGATTCACTTCAAATTTTAACTGTATATTTAGACTTACATTTTCTGAGGCACTCCGTAGGATTTTTTAAAATTATATTGCATAGGCTCATCGCATTTTATACTTTTTGTTTTAGAAATGCGCCATTTTGACAAAGAACAGTATATCAAAAAAATCCCACGTACTTCTATAGCTATTCTTATATATAATCGAAAAAACTTTAGTGTCTCATCATAACTCAAAAATTATAGGAGCTGCTGGTCCGGCCGTTGACTTTCCAGGAATAAAGGCATCATCAGCGATACATTTTGACATGTATCGCTGTGAAAAAATAATTTGTTATAGTCAGTTACGTGTATAATAAAACCCCTCTTTTGTAATTCCGATTTATTTTATAGTTTCGCTGAAAAAAAATCACAGAATATGCCCTTTTTTGGGCATCTAGAGTGGCCTAAGGCCTTAAGATGAGATTAATACTTTTTTAAGATCCACCCATTTTGTATATCCATGTTTAGCAAATTCAACGTACAAATTGTGATGGGATACATCAAGAATCGTATCGGATTCTATTCGATAATGTGGAAATCCTTTAGGATCCAAATTGGATTCCAATTCCAATTAAATTTTTATCAGGATCCTATGGAATTGTTCCAATCCAATTGCAATGGAGATCCAATGGGTGATCGCATTGGATTCCTATCAGAAAGTAGGGACAAGTATGGGAATCCAATTGGATCCCTATGACACTTTCTGCCCGGGTAAAAAGGTTGCATTCGTGTGCACGGTGCGACGTCCACGTTCTACGAGTGGGTTTTGCTATGCAAGATAAAGCAGCAGTATGCATTTGTACGCTTTGTCATATCAGTATTTAAAAAAACATTCCAATTCCAAAAAACTCACGCGTGTCGAAACCTCGTTCGCGAATGCTGTTTTATTCAGAAAGAATATGAAAAAAGAGCAATATTTTGATACCGTTGGTGAATTAAAAATGGCCCAGCAACCTCTGAGAGATTCGATCAGAAATTTTGGGCCGTGGTGGAGAAAACTGTGCGGGAATAACCAGTATGATATATGCGCGAGAACTGGACTAACCGGATACGTTCTGACATCGAACGTTATAAATGCAAATTGAAAAGAGCCTTTTGACATTTCTCCTGGCGATTTAAAAATAAATCTATGGATACTGATGACCGTGATTCCGGGCGGGAACGAGCGGCATGGCTAAAGATAAAACGCGAAAAATATACTCGTTGAATTGGCCGATCGATATTGTATATTATCGCGCGGTTGCAAAGTTTTCATGAGGAATCCCGTATTACTTCTGTATGAAACATGAAACTAGAACTCCTCAGACCGGAAGGTTCGTCTCCTCTCCCTTTTAGCTTCTAATATTCATTTTGCGTGTTCGTAAGAGCTTAGACTTCCACAGGGTACCCTGCTGAGTTTTTATTCGCAAAGTTTCATTGGGGATTCAGAAATAACGCGTGAGAGAGTTTGATGAATTAATCGATATATATATTTATAACCAGTGAAAAAACTTATTGTACTAAGAAATTGAGATATAAAAGTATATGCAACAATGAGGAAAATAAAAGACTCGAATCATACAAAGTTCTCCATACTACGTAAACGAATAAAGATGAATAATGAATAATGCAAAATAATAATTAATTTTAATACGCGCTGGTATTATAAAAATTATAGAGCTAAATTAAAGTATCTTAACGAGTCTGCATAAGTTTTGGCGCCAAAAAACAGGTTGATTTGCATTATTTTTTTTCTGATGAGAGTATTGAGATAACGAAACCGGGATTTTCTATACAATTAAGACACAGTCTTGGCAAGTTAGAGTTTTTTTTAATTAAACAATATTTATAAACAGCGAAGTTATTATTAATGCCGGCGTTGCTGCATGGCCAATCGGTGTGGCTGGTTCTGGCAAGTGGTTTACTTCTGGATACTTTTTTAAAATCTAAAAAATTACGAAAACGTCAAGCTGCAGAAAAAAAAATTGATTTTCGGCAACAAAAAAACTACGTTAATCATTTGCTATAAACAAATGGATCAACACATCAAAAAATCATCCAGTTATACGATAAAAAATGTTATAAACTATGCTCTGTCCGAATTTAGAGTGAATCGGACAAAAAGATTTTTAAATACGACGTACACCGTTTCTTAAAACATAGTTTCGAAAAAAGCGCAAAATAAAAGTTTGCCGCAGTGCAGTGGGTGATCTGACTCTTCACAAAAATCGTCACAACGCGATCAATTTTTCGAATTTTTACTAAAACTTTGTTGCTAATTGAAGTAAAGACTTTAGGTTATGAAGCGATGCAACAAAAAATTTTATTTCCCAAATATAAGGCCTTAGGCTACTCTAGGATTTTCCAAAAATCGATTTTTTTTTGTTCACAATGTATCTTAGTACCTATAAAATTATATTCCAAAAGATTATGGGTGTGAAAAATCTCTAAGTACTCGATTTTCGAATTCTAGCGCAACCCCTCTTGATTCATATCGTGACTTTCTACTAACTTTAAACGCATTTATCTCAAAACTACATTTTTCAAGTCTGCCGGACTCATAACTCAAACAAATTTCAATCGATTGACTAAAAATTTTAACTTTATGTTTAGAAATAATTTTTCTGAGGCACTACGTAGAATTAAAAAAAAATTATATTGCATAGTTCCTTTTTTATAAACAATTTTGTGACGATTTTCTCATGGCATTTTATACTTTTTGTTTTAGAAATGCGCCATTTTGACAAAAAACAATATATCAAAAAAAATCCTACATACTTTTATAGCTATTCTTATATATAATCGAAAAAACTTTAGTGTCTCATCACAACTGAAAAATTATAGGAGCTGTTGGTCCGGCCGTTGACTTTCCAGAAATAAAGGCGTCATCGGAAAAATGCAGCACAGTCGCCATTTTGATATGTATCGTTATGAAAAAATAGATTTGTATAGTCAATTACATATATAATAAAATCCCTATTTTGTAATTCCGATTTATTTTATGGTTTCGCTGAAAAAAAAATCACAAAATATGACTTTTTTTCTGCCTCTAGAGTGGCCTTAAGCAAAAGTAAGTCTGGATGCAAAATTAACTTTGGTACAAACTACTCGAATTGTTCCGTCAGCATGCGGCCACGTATATAGTATACGATAGAATCGCCATACTCATATAAAAATACACACATACGCACTTATGCAGTACCGGTCAAAGGTTTTCGATCATTTTGGATATTTGCAAAATTAGAATAATATAATTCATTTTATTTCTTATTTTACGATTAGATTGAAGTTTGCATCGTTGGAATGCAATGAAAGTTATTAAATTTCAAATGCTCGAATTCCTTGTGGCGAATGTTCGTTACGAAAATCCCGCAATATTTCATTGTTTCGCTTATTTAGGTATCCAGAATTAAAATCTGCAAAAAAAAAAGATTTTGTAAAATAAGAAAAATGAGAAAATAAAAATATAAAAAAGAAATTTCGTTGTATTCCACCGATGCAAACTTCAACACTAAGTCCCTTGCTTCTCGCGCGATACATACACGTATCCTTCGATCCACACGTGTACTCTCGATTCGAACCATTGATGCTGTGAGTGCCTAACGCGCGACAGGAAGTGAGATGGAAAAGTCGAGAGGAGCATAGCGAAGCAAAAAATGTCGATCTTCCGCCACCGTTTCTCGATATCTTCTATATAAAACTGGGCTTCACGTATTTTGGTCCCTCTGCGAGATTTCTTGGTCGACAATATATTTTGCGGAAGATCTCTACGAATCTTCGGAAACCAACCAGCGTCTGTATATATATATATTTTTTTTTATGAATATGGTCGTACGTACATATATCGATAATATATCCAGGCATATACTTGGCGCCTATCGATGTTTTGTGAACCGTGTCATTTTCCGATGGGCACATGCGTGTTCGATCCAGTCGGGCGCGATGCGTTTTCCTCTCGCTTCGCATCGCGAATCAACCGTCACCCCCTTTTTTTTGCCCCCCCCCCCCCCCCCCCCCGTGACTCACAATCTTCGCTCGAACGGAATTTATCGTACCGCGCGACACGCGCGCATATCGTACGTCTAACGTCGATTTTCTTCGCACGTTTTTCCATCTTACCGAGCGCCACACGATCCGTGCGCGAACTTCCACGAGTTGCGTGATATCGAAGTGGAATAGCAGCGGCGTCTAAACCAGTGTATCATGTGGATGGTACATGGAAAAAGCGAGTGAGTAAGGTGATGCTTCGTATCGCATATGTTGTGCCAGGACGGAGCCTCGACGAGATACGAGTTATCGGGGTGTAAAATTTGAAATACAATGATGTGGAGAATCGCACGGTTAACGGGTCTCCTATAAGATTGGGGCTCGAAAAACAGGTCGATTTTCAATATTTTTATGACATTCGAGGTTGGAGCTTTTACAACACAATGGATACACGGTATTGCCAAAATTAAAGATTTTTTTTATTGAAAAAAATATTAATAAGCAATAAAGTTGTTCTTATTCAATCCTAGAATTCATGTAGCATTTTTTTCTACCTCCTAACTCATGACTGGGGCAGATACCCACCCCAGGCGTTTGTTGTAGGCGCAATCGCGCCATTGAGCAGTAAAAAGAAACATCAGTACATGAATCTCTTCGTTTTTCGATGAGGCAGACAATGGTGTAGGGTAATGTGGTATAGGCGTACGCATCTAAGCTTCAAAGCGGTGAAAAAAACAAATATATACATTTTACGAATCAGTTTTTGAAAGAATGTCTAGCTTTCTAATTAAATTATGAGCGACATTTAGGAATATTAATTTTTAAAAAATAATAAATTAAAAACTAAAAAAACGGGATTTGCGAACTCTTAGACATACGGGTGTGTTTAAGAATACGCACGGGGGTCGATAAGAGTACGGAAACAAGTTTTACCCCCCCGATAGAAGTGCTTTCGGAATATGGACACGGTTGAAATTTTTTTCGGAGACGTCTTTTGGCCCATCTTATATATAACGCCAATAACAAAAGGGATTATATCGAACCCCCATGAGATGAAAATTTTTTCAAGTTTTACCCCCCCGATAGGGGTGCTTTCCGGAATATGGACATGGTTGAAATTTTTTGGGGATGTGCTTTGTGGGCCATTTTACATATAACTCCAATAAAAAAAGGGATTATATCAAACGCTCTGGTGACAGAATTTTTTTCATGTTTTACCCCCAGATAAGGGTGGGTTCCTGTGGTTGAAATCATCTAAAATTCGTTTTATATTTTTTAGGCAATTAGAGGTGAAATGTGCAAGAAATTATCGAAAATTTAAACATTGAGAAAAAAATGAAACTGCTACGTAGCAACGATGCAAACTTCAGGCCCATAAATAAAGTTGCCCACATTTTTATGAGCGGTGCATTTCCCATGCCACCAAGCTGTAGACTTCAAAGTTCGTGCTACCGCCTTTGTAGTAGATCCGTAATTGGCCATAGACTTCGATCGGTAGTCCGTTTCCTTTGGGACATGCTGAAAATTAAAAAAAAAACAATTTTTAACAAGTCTTATAAGAGTGTGTAGGAGTACGCGTACTCCTACACACCTAAGCACTCCGTAATCTTATACGACCTGGACATTTTGAATAAACATGACTGTTACTGCCATTTATTGATGAGATGCGAAATTACTTTCATTTAGAACAATAACTTGAACAATAACCATAACTTTAACTTTTTTTTTGTTACATGCACTTACGCTGTTAGGCGGTCTAAGCACAACTGAAGTTAGCTTCAATTAGCAAACCGTTTCGTCAGTAGCGCAACTGCGTACGCTTATCGCCCGCGTACTCCTATACTAAACTTACACTAAGGCAAATGCAATTTTATTCAATTGTCTTTAGGGAAAAATCCGTTTAAACCCAGACATAGGCCAAAGGTCAGCGAGTATAGCATTGTTTAATAAAAAAAGTATATTTTTTTGTCTTCTCATTAACAGATTTTCAAATGTCGCATAGCGCTTTAAAGAATAAACCCTGAGTTCATAAAAAACAAAATTAGTTGAATTATATTCCGTGCGAAATGTATTTTTATTTTGAGATATGAACATGGGAAAAATACGGAATTTGTAAATAGCGGTGTAATTTATGGAAATAGTTGTGTAAATTTGTAAATAGTCGGAAAAGTAAGAAAAAGGTTTCTTTGTAAATACGGAAAAGTGACAAAAAGTAAATATGAAAACGCAACGAAAATTGTTTGCAGACGTTTTTCTATATTTTTCACTTCCTTTATCGAGAAAATATTATATATAATAATTAATATTGATAAAAATGAGAAATCGAAGAAATCGTACATTCAACTCATTCTACTGTCACGCAAATGCAACAATACACCGTTCTGTGGTCCTCGCAGGTGACACCCTTCGGCATCGTTGGCAAAACCTAAACCTTGCAATCCTTTGCTCTTGAACAGAATACACACCTAGCCGCTATTTTTTTGGCCCAACCCTTGATGCTGTCGAATGTTCTTCTTCTATAGTGATTCGAGTTTCCAACGACAATTCATATTTTTTACTCATTTTAAATATAAATCAGCTTTCGTCCATTCACTGATTCCCGTCGATTCACTGGTCCGTGTACCCTGCGAGACTAGCTTGATCGCGTGGAAAAATACTTCCCCGTTTTTTTTTTAATAGAGCGAAACATTTCGCATTTACGTCACGAGCCATACGCGAGGGTGAGGCGCTAAAAATATTGAATTGAAAAAGTTTTTCGTTCCTCCAGGGTACTATATATAAATTCTCCGCTCCCTCCCGTATGGTTTCAGTGATTCCGGAGTCGTGCGTGCTGCCAAGGGGGGGGCGAGAAGCTCTTAATTAACTGAGTTCGTTTGGCGGAGAAGCGCCCAGGCGCGCCATCAACGCGAGCGAGGGTGGTGTGTACGGTGGACTCAGTTATACCAGCTTATACGGCCCCTGGGGTTCCTTCTGCGCCCTTGATCGCGCTACCAGACGAACACTTTTTTTTTCTTCTTTTTTACTTATATATAAACACATATACGTGTATACAGCATCGCCGTTATAAATCCCTCTTACTTCTTCCTGTCTTTTCCACTCGTTTTTCATGTCCCTTCCGCGGCCGAGAGCCAACGGGTGGAAAAGGATTTCACTAGGACGCGCACGAGAAGAAAACGGCGGGTATGATTTTTTCGAGCTTTGCTCTCTCTGCCTTGTATGTACACTTCGTTCCGTGAGCACAAAAGATAGAAAAAATCCATTAGGCGTAAACAAGATCAGAGCAATGCGAGAAGCAAAAGATAAAAAAAATCATTTATTAAAAATAACGATGTTACAGGGTGGTATCACGAACAATGCTTACTATCATGCCACCCTTGTTATGGCACGTACATGTATGTCGATGCGTATCACGTTCGTGAACTCGGTCTCTCCCTCTCTCTCTCTCTGCGGTTTTCCTTTTTTTTTATTTTCCTCCATATGTAGGATGGTGTTTTTTTTTTTTTGGCGAAAACGAGGGATGGGTACATTCCTACAAGCTACGTGTGATCCGACAACTAGGGAGAGAGAGAGAGAGAGATAGATAGGTATATAAGAATGTAATTGAGTCGTAACTAACTTCGTCTAGCTCGAGCGTGAAACAACTTCGCTTTAACTCTCTACACGAGGTCGGTACAAGTTCGGACCTTTGTTACGTAACTTGCACGTACATCTATAATCTACGCCTTTTATTGTTTTATATATATATATATATATATATATATATATATATATATATATATATATATATATATATATATGGGAGCCTGGTACCCTCTTTGTGAAAACCCCAGCGTTGTGGTCGTTCAATTGGCGTACTGCGCGAACTTTATAGCCTCCTCGTCTACATACGTATATGTATGTATCGGGAAATGCGATCGTTTATACGGGGGACAAAGCTAACGCGAGTGGAACAAAGAGATAACACGAAGAGATAGCACGAAGGGACAAGACAGGGACAGCAGACGAGTTATGCCGAGGCAGTGCGAAAAGCAGCTGGGCCGAATGCTCGTACATATTCGTGTTGAAAGATGGGGTATCGTTTTTTGTAACGAAAAAAAAAGAAAACGGCAAAGAAATTGCCGGCGGGATTGGGGCGCAATGAAAATCAAATGAAAGTTTTGAAAGACATCGCAATACTCGGCAAGTTTTGTCATTGTTTGAAATACCCGGTTCTGCGTAGACCTGACTTTTGTCAAAGAAAATCACAGTTGTCACAGATGCGGGACTTTTGTTTTCAACCCACCGGCATCTCTTGATCCTCTTAGGCAAACAGCGTTGGCTTGGACCAATACTGGAATGTGCAATTGTGAAACTGGCTTGCGTGCCGAAAACTTCCGAATAAGTGACCGTGAATGACGAGTTTCTAAGGTACTGGAATCAGTGGAATAACAAGTGTGGAGTGAAAGTAAACGGGGTGGGTTTGTAAAATCTTACAAAAGCACGATAAGCAGCATTAGACTGTCGAAAATATATGTACATAGACATGACAGTTTTTGTCAACCCTCGCTCGGACAAAAATCATCTCCTTTGTGGTATCAAGGAATTTTGGGACAAGTGACGAAATGCTACTGTTTCATTAAAATTTATGCAGTAGATTCTTTGTCATATACTGAATACGCAGTCCACATTTTTAATCGATCGTTTACACTGTTATTATAGAATTTACAATTGAAAAAACACTTTTCAACATAGGGAGATGCCCATACCCGTCGCTGATCGGCAGCTTTACGCACGAAATAATGTGAAGAAATATTAAGAATCTTATGAAAAACTGTCAAACGACTCAGTACATTATGACAATCATGTCACTTAAAAATTAAATGATTCGCCTATACCGTTTATTAATTATTGACCTTTTTGTAAATGGAAACTTTCAGTTTTTCCTCCACCGATGAAACGTAGAGGCAAAGCGTGGCAATGTTGCATAAGTGCTAAACGGCGCGACTTTTGGAATACCATTAATCGCAGTGGCGCGGATATACGTTTAATATTTTCATGAAAAGTGATATATTTTATTTTTGACATTTGACATCGATCGTTCAAAACTGATTCAGTTTAATAGAGAATATAAATGTTTTTTTTAATAAGTAGTAAGTGAAAAAGTGTCGTCAACCGTGAAAAAAAAAATGTTCAATACAAATAGAGCACTGTCTCCAAATATATCAAATCTTTTTAAATATAAAATGATCGAAAAAATGTACACTGATATAACATTGAAAACACGTTATTAATACACTTGTGTACAAATAATAATAATCTTAAATACACGGCTGGAAGTTTATTACGGTAATCGTGTCGTTTAAGAACAAAATATTGGTGTGTAGAAGTTGACGCCCTCCTCAAGAGTAATAAAATTCCGCCCCCTGATTCCCCCTAAGGCTGTCCCGAAACTCTTTAAAAAGAATGAAAAAAAAATAAGCACACCCCGTTGCTTTGTTTTTTGATGAAATATTGATGACATTCCTGTGCATCTTTGACAAAGTCGGCAGTGCCCTCGCATCCAAGCGTGTTAACGAGCATGCGGAATGGATCAAAGAGTCTTTGGAGAAGAGCCTCGAGAGATCGTGCAATATCGTTCTTGGTGCTCGTGTGCGTGCCATCATGTCAAAAGCATGAACACGACAAACGTCTAAAGCTTCGGGTGGAAGCTCTCTTTTCTGGGTATCCGGTCATTCCTTTTTTTCGGTCTCTGAAAATGCGCTCGGCTATTACTCGTCGTCACGTCTCTCACGCCGTCACGCGGAATTTCTTCTTAGCTTCGGCTCCTACCTTCGTTTTTAACAAGTACCGCGCACTCGTGTTTCACACTGATTTTTTCTTTTGCCTGTCGAAATAAGTGCGCGTACTTGCTTTTTCGAGAGTTTCTGCGGAACGGGCTTTTCACTGTCCATTTCGCTCGCATAAGTGTATACATGATGTTGAAGTTTGCATCGTTGGAATGCAACGAAAAAGATTTTTGTTTCTTCATTTTCCCAAATTTCCTTTCGCAGATTTGAGCTACGAAAATCAGGCAAACTTTTGTTATAATTCTTATTCGACGATCTACCAACAAATTAAAAAAATATATATAATTCTGGACAACAAATAAAGATGAGAAATTTAAAAAGAATTTTCGTTGCATTCCAACGATGCAAACTTCAATCCCATGTGTATACGGGTTAATGTACGTGTCACGTGTGTACACTAAATCATATTGTTTTATGGTCGCAAGCATTTTCGACACTGTGTTGACGTTAGCATTTTCGCAATTCAACGAAAATCCTAGTTCATTTTTTTATTAGCGAACTTTATTTTTTACACATGTAGATTGCAGATCTTCAGAAACGAGCGTAAAAAAAATGTTTAAGTGATTTACGTAGCCTAAATTTGTCCCAAAAAATTTGGGCGATTGAAAAGAATGTATTTTCATTTCATTCCAATGATGCTATCTTAAACGTAGTTTTTCGAAGCTTTTTTTTTTTTTTAATAAACCGCCACATTGTTTTCATATTTTTTGAAAAAGATTGAAGAAGTTTGTGATATTTACTGTTAATTTTTGTTAGCAATGTAACGATTAATAACGCGAGGTGGTCGGCAATTTTTCCAATCACACACGCTCGTGAGGAACTAGAAAAACTCATGAAATAACTGATCGATAGTCCCGTTATATCGTCTTTCATATTGCCGTGTTCTTCCAATGCCACTTACCATCAGGTTGACGTGAACCGTACACCCCACTGCTGTTGTTCCCTAAAATATTAATGAATGTACATGGCTTGTAAGAACAAGTTTGACAATAACCACCAGCATGTGAGTTCAGGCTTGACCACGTGTGTTTAAAAAGTAGTGGTTTTATTTGAGTTAAGGCCTTATATATGCGATTTCGCCGATGTTCGAAGGTACTTTTCTAGACGCGGTTAAAAAAAATGACGCATATATTGACAACATTTTTTTTACAGATCATTTATGCACATGGTTAAGTATATGTAAAAAAAAATCAGAAATATCAACAAATGGCGGAGATATAACATAATAAAGCAATGTATTTTTTTGCGCGCGCGTTGATGGTGAAAGTTCTCGGCATCGATGTGGGTGTCTGAAAAAAAAGAACATATTTATAATTGCATAATGAATGTATCTTCAGTGTGAACCAACAATATTATTAAAAAAAAATTAGTATAATAAAAATTCGAAACTTACATTTTTTTTATTCAATTTTCTGTCGGTATTTTATTTTTTATATTTTTTTGTGTCATTGAAATTTTTGTTTCTGTGATTCACACCATAGGTGATGATACTAAGAATATGTTGTAAAAATTTCAAAGCGATCTGAACCTTCGTTCAAGAGTTAGAACTTTCACAAGGTTCATAAAAGTGAATCGTGGAAAAACGGCTTTGAAGTTGGCGGTCGGGCGCGCCGCGCGGTTTCTATTATACGCTCTAAATGCTGTAACTTTTTTGGAATTTTTCAATTCTGTAAAGCTTAAAATATTCCTAACCGGTCAGGCTAATGGCATCAAAAATTAAAAAAAAAATTAAAAATTTTGAAATTTTTCGCGTATATAATGCCTTAAGAGGGTATATCCGTTTTGATTATAACATTATGTGAGAACGACTCGTTGCGAATTACGTATAGTCGCATGTTTGGCATTGTTTTTTCATTGAGTTCATTAGTGTGCGATTTCTTTTAATGTAATATTCAACTTGCCACTAGCAAGGGTATCATCAATAACGATCGTGATAGTGGAGGAAAGAAAAAAAAGCTAGGCAAAATCAGGTGATAAAAAGGCACACTGGAATATGACGGCAAACAATCTCTGGTACGAGAGCACCAAGCTCGAGCTGTGAAAAAGAAACGGATGAGTATTTTGCATATGTTCATCGTTCTCGAATTATTTTCTGTATCAATTTTCTAAGAATTGCTGCGAAAAATCGCTAATCGAGTATTCAATTTTGCAAAATAAAACAATGCATAATTTCAATTGTGTATACAATATTCAAAAAACCCAGTTCTAAAGCCCTTAGGGCGATAAAAAAAAGACTGGAGATTTCTATGCCAGAAACTGGGGCATATTATTTCAGTCTGCCGAAGTCCAAGTGCTGCAAGTGTGTACGCTTTGTGGTACAGCGGATGCGGATTTGTGCATCATCTACATTGCGAAGTCTCGCACGGCGAGGAAGCTTAATCCTCTGCTCTGGAGCTTCGGGGATACCTTCGACCACATGTGGTACGGAAATTTTAAAACTGCATCTCGAAGCAAAGCGCGTGTTCTTTTATTTCCATTTTGTTCCCTTCATTGACTTACCAACCATTTGAAATGTATGACCATGCGATTTGTTGTTCCGAACAAAGTGGGTTGCAGGTCTCCAGAGATCACTTAGTCGCTGCGATTACTTCATAGGTCACAGCAACTATCCTTCGTGGGTCAGGTGTCAATGGTAATGACAACCATCTAATGTCACAACATCCGGCTCGCTTGGCAGTGGTTATGTCTAATCATCTGAATTGGCCTCATGACGACATTGGCGAACTACCTTTTTTCCTGCGCAACTATCTTCGGAAGAATCATTTCTCTGATTCTGAAGTTTGCATCGTTGCATTTCAACAGTCTATGCATAATTCTGCAGCGAAAATCGAAATTTCAAACGCAAAATATTTACCAAAAAGCTATTTCAATCGACTAAATATGGTCCATTTTGTTCAACGACTTTCTGCCATCTCTCCACGAGCTTTATTACCCCTCTCTCATAGAAGTCCTGAGATCTTTGGGCAAAGAAGACATCCAAGTAGTTTTTTGAGAACGTCCAGGGAACTAAAGGTTTTATTATTCAAATCATTTTATCTAGCCCCCGGAACAAGTGATAGTCTGAAGGTACAAGGTCCGGACTATACGGTGGATGCACAAAAACATCACGCCCAAGCCGCAATAACTATTGCCAGGTCATCGAAGAAACGTGTGGTCTAGCGTTGTCCTGGTGGAACACGATGCCCTTTCTGTTCGTCAATTCGGTCCGCTTCTGATCGATTGCGCACTTTAATTTGGCCAGTTGTGAGCACTACTTGGTTGAATCAATAATTTCGTTGGTTGGCAGCAGCTCATAATAAATGATTTTTTTCCAATCCTACTAGATACAGAGCATGACGTTCTTCGGGTGTAATCGAGCCTTTGGGACCGTCTGAGAAGCCTCCGCGCGCTTCGATCATGAACTTTTTCGACTGTCATTGCTGTAGACAATCCACTTTTCATCGTCAGTAATCGTTCGCTTTAAAAATGGTACGTTTAGATTGCGTTTAAACAGCAACTCGCGAGCTGAAATTCGGTCCATTAAATTCTTTTCGCTCAGTTTGTGGGGCTCCCAAACATCAAACTAGTTTACCATCCCAAGCTTCCGTAAATGTCTCCAAACAGTTGATTGATCAATGTCGAGATTATGACCGATCTCTGTAGTCGTCGAATGCCGGTCGGAGTCGATCAATGCCTCGATTTTATCGACATCAGTTAGTGACTGGCCGACCGAAATGGCATTGAAGTTTGTATCGTTGGAATGCAATGAATTTTTTTTTCTCTTCATATTCCGAATTTTTCTGGCACATTCAGACTACGAAAGTCACTACAATATTTCTGAGGATCCTTACTAAAAGTGTATAACCAAAAGCTGCAAAAAAAAAGATTCTATATAATAATAAAAATAAAGAAATTGAATCAAGAAGAATTTTCGTTGCATTCCAACGATGCGAATTGCAACGCCATCGACCGGAGCGAGTAGCACTTTGTAGATCAAAATCTCCACAACGAAATTTCGCAAACCACTTCCGACAGACACCTTCGCTTATGGCATTGTCTCCGTACACGGTTCATATCTTTTTGTGAGCTTGCGAGGCGTTTTTGCATTTACGTAACTAAAAAAAGCAAAACGTCTCGAAAATACACGTTTTTGTTTTCTTTCATGTTCAAAATACAATTAAACTTCCTATACGTCACGGATCTTGATGGATACTTTTTTTTAAATATCGGCACCAGTTTCAGCTTTCACTTAATATACGATACTTCATATGGTTGACGCATGTGCGAGCGAAGAAACAACTGCGAATGACATCTGGCGAAATTTCGTTACGAAATTATGCATAGACCCAATATAATTTTCAAATGGACGAAAAAAACAATTACAAATGTATCCCATATGCCAATGGAACATGAGACCAAATGATGTATCGCGTGTATGTACCTGGCTAAAAGTGTTTTGTGATATAATAAGCCCCCGATGCACAAACAGAATCCAGGACCGAGGCATTTCGTCCCCGTGTTCCTCATTCGCCAGAAGACTCGTACGGGCCTACGGATTTCCGACGATATTGCCGTTGGGCCGTTAAATTCAATTCCGTCGCTGGCTCGTACTTCGCAAATCGATTGGACTCATGGGACGAGGAGGGTATCGCGTGCTCCCTCGCTTACCAAAGGCCGATCCTGGCTCTCGTGTATAGTTCTCGCAATCGGTATATCTAACCCGCGGTATTTTCAATTTCACATCTCCTTTTTTTATGTGCGCTATATCACAACAGCAATCACAAGAAAGAAGATAAACGTATAATCAGACTAAAAGTGTTTAATGTCGAGGAAAAAGTTGTTAGCGTTTAAGATGTATACACTAATAGCGGAGATGGTCGAGGCCGACACTTAAGCTTGATTATATACATTACAGACTAGATATTGTGTAAGGACGTCACACTTTTCTTCCCGCCTGGTGATTAGAGTTGAAGATTGTCTACATCAGGGGTGGCCAAACTTTGGAAGTAGGGTAAGGTGGTATAGGAGTATGCAGGCGATAAGAGTCCGCAGTTATGCTATGGCCGAAACGGTTTGCTAATGGAAGCTAACTTTTGTTGTATTTGGACTGCCTAACAGGGTAAGTGTTTGTGACAAAAAAAAGTCAAATAAAACGGAGAGGCCAGGTAAGTTTGAAGTTTTGGTTGCAATTTATTATTTATTTTTGACATTTTCAAAGCATTACAAGTACGAAACACAATTTACTTTCGTTAAAAACAATTATTAATTTCGTACGCTGGTCAACAAAGGCTATTGTTCAAAATTAAAGAAATTTCGCATCTCATCAATAAATGGAAGTAACAGTCATGTTTGTTAAAAATGTGCAGGTCGTATAAGAGTACGCAGTGCTTAGGTATGTAGGTGTACGCGCGTACTCTTATACGACTGTTGTTAAAGATTGTTGTTTTTTACTTTTAGCATGTCTCGAAGGAAACGGACTACCGACCGAAGTCTATCGTCAATTACGGATCTTGAAAATGCAAGGAAGCGAGTTAATCATGGTGAATCTATAAGGGCGGTAGCACATTCACTTCATAAGAGGCTGAAGAGATCCACACTAGCTAAATTTCTGAGGCAATACGAACTTTCGAACTTCACGATCCTCACGAGCTTCGAGAACTTCACCAATTTCACGATCTTCACGAACTTCATGACTCTCCAATTCTCCGACTCTTCATCTCTCCATCTCTGCAACTCTACAACTCTCTCTCTCTCCAGCTCTCCAGCTCTTCGGCCTTCCAGCTCTCCAGTTCTCCAGTGCTCCAGTTCTCTAGCTTCCCAACTCTCATACAAATGTGGGCAACTTTATTTGCGATTATAATGTGGGCGTACGTACTCTTAAAAGTCCGTATGTCTAAGAGTTCGCAAACCCCTTTTTGTAGTTTTTAGTTTGTTATGTAAAAAAAATTGAGATTCCTAATTGTCGTTCATAATTTAATTAGGGTACTCAATATTCTTTCAATTAAAAAAAAACTGATTCGTTAAATGTATGTGTTTGTCTTTTTCAACCCCTTGGAAGCTTAGGTACGTACTCGCCACCTTACTCTATGCGGTTGACACTACGATTCAAAATATCCCTGGCGGTCTGCCGCCGGCAACAGTTTTAAACCCAAACAAACACAAACATATTTATTCAATGAAAAATTTATATACTAGTTTTACAAAGCTCTTACAAAAAATTCTTGATCAGTAAAATAACTTAAAACTCGTTTATTTCTGACATTTATTTCTAAACATTGTGTTTTTGCCTCGATGTGTGGCACTGCATATTCTCCACAAGTTTTTCATGTTGCACAGTGTAATAACTAACTGCTATGCGCAAACAGGAAGTTAAATGTTCGTCTGTTAATCGAGACCGATGTTTCGTTTTTATCACATTTATATAGTAGAAAACGTTGATTCACAGAAAATAGCAATTTTTTGTAATTTTTGTTGAATTGGTTTTACTCTCACGCGCTAGTGAAATCGTCTAGGCGATCGACGTTTTGGTCATCCCTGGTCTACATTATATTTCGTGTCTCGAGAATATCGTCGAATTTTCAACAACTTTACAAAATTTATACTTTCCGTCTTCGGTATGTTATCTTCGCGTGGAACTTTGGACACAGAGGATTCTATAAATATAATATGGATCGAATGCCAGGAGTCGAAGACGCATAACTCATGCAAGTTCGCAAGCCCCGGCGACGTAGCTTGGTATCCTTTGGATCGTCGGTATTCGATGAATGGAAGAGTGGCTCAAGTGTAAAGCTTTGGATGGTATGTGCGTACATACGTGTATAATGATGTAGTACCATATTGTACTCGTCGTTACACCTTCTCGCTTGCAAACCTGCACGAGAACCCTTTGTACTTTCTAGACAAAGGGGTGTCGGGTTTTGCTCCATGAGAGTTATAAGAAGGAACGGTTGGGGGGGGGGGGGGGGGGCGCTTCTGTTTCTCGAGTACTCGCGCATACAGGCGACGAGAGGAACTCTCTGTGAAAGAGAGTTTTCTTCGTGGGATACGCGAGTTCGGGTACCCGTTGGTTTTCACGTGAAAGCGAGAAAAACGAAGTTTTCCCGACTTTCTCTCCTCGGTATTTCGCGTTCGTCTCGCATAAAGCTACTACTTCCTCGCTATACCACAGCATAGTACGTACACGAGGAAAATTGACAAAGCGGGAATGGTAGATTTTCCCTTTGGGCTACTTCACGTGTAAACCCGCAACTACATATCCCGGGCTACTTCAAAAACTACCTCCCTTACTCGATGTTACGCGTAACTCTTCGAGTGTGTCGGTAGCCAAGTTTTACGCGGGTACCCTCAAATACGATACTTTCGGTCTAGTTGTGCTTGGCTAAAGACAATCGTGATTATCGGTCTTTATTCAGCTCTACGCAGGGAGCAGCTTTATCTCGACCTAGTATACGAGATGTTTGCCTTTCTAAATTCTGAAAAAGAGTCCAATCATGTGTAAAAACGGTACTTTCGATGTAATGCCTAGGTATAATGTACAATGTTTAACGTTTAGAAACAAAAAGATTGGCTGGGGCATGGATACATTCCAATTCGGACTAGGATCCTGGTTTCTCAATTGGAATCCAGTTGGATATCGGATCGGATCCGGGAGCGAAATGTAACGCTCGCAATTCGGATACCGGCCAGGATCCAAATCCGGAACTATTAAGGACACTAGTTAGAATCCAAATAGAAACTTTGCGTGGAATCCAGGCTAGAATCCCGAACTTCTAGAACAATATCTAGTTTGATAGCGAATCGGATCCCAGGGATGAATGTAAAAATCACCAGGAGATACCGATACTTATCAGCTGGAGACGCTGGACGTTTTCCGAAATCATTTATTCAAGGATCTGAAAACAATTAGGTGAAAATTGGCGCTACCATATAATTGCCAAAACTTATATACTTCAATAACAGAATTTCTAACAAAATTCTTTACAATTAATAAAAAGATTAAAAAAAAAACAATATATAGACCTTGAAAGATTTATATTTCATGAAGAAAAGTCACATAGGTTATTTATTCGAAGTAATTATGTTCAAATTAAATGCAGATCGTTCGAACTAAGAAAATATGTGTTTAATTTTTTAAGAAAAATGTATTTAATCCGTATTTCATATTCTTGCCACCACGTCTCCGCCTTGTGCTATGTAATGGGCGCCATCTGGATGCCGATAAGGACACCCCTTCTAGGGAATCCGTATTATATCCCGATCGGGATCTGATCGGAACTTAGGTATCCCTAAGAAATTTCTGCACGGAATGTTTCGTAAGTGGTTTTGATGCATTGGCTATAAGAAGAGGCCAAATGTTTCGCAATTCGCAAAATCCGAATGGTCACGCATTGGTTTTGGTACTTGTAAACTCTTCTGTATTCAGGACAAAGACTCCTGAAACTTTAACAATTTAGTGTCTATGATAGGAAACAAGGAAATCTTTTACATTGCTACTATTCCCCTATTTCTTGTGTTATCCATTGCCTCGCGTTTACTAAGACCATAGCGAAACTCAAAGTTCTTATTTCCCCGCAATCGTTTTTATACAACTTTCGCGGTCGTGACTTGGCAAAATGTCATTTCTGTTTTGTGCGACGAGAAAGAAAAACCTAATACGAAGAGGGCGATCGGAAACGCCGCCTAATTCGCTATTTACAACTTTCCAGACTGCGATAGATTCGTTCTCCGTAAATTCAAAGGGTGAGTCGTTGCTATCTCCTTCGGGAATATAGTTGACCATTCTTAGAGGCTTCCGAAGATCACTTCACAAAAAGTTGGTTCTTCCTAGCTGCGTGAAAATCGAATTTCGTACGTGTTCAACTTCCCTACTTTACTTTCTTTCCATGGATTTTGGCCTGCTCCTTGCTCCACACTTCGCTGTCTTTTTTTTTTCACTTTTTGTCCGCGACGTATGCGTGTTTGTGTATGTGTGTGCATGTGTATGTGTGTGTGTGCTCGCGTGATATCTCGCTAAGCCGTGGTAAAAGACACCTTGAGGAAACACGGCGTTCTTGAGGAAACTCCTAACAGGGCTGGAATTATCGTAATCCGGGCGCCATTCTTCTCAATAGGGATCGACGAATGGCCAAACCTAGCTCGGCCATCGTCAGAAACTCTCGAAAAAACCTGGTACCTCCGAGTGATGTGAGCTAGGGGAAAACAAAAGTTTTCAACTTTTCTCCCGTATTATCCGCGAGTTACGTTTTCACGAAAATCTTTGGGGGAGTTTTCCCGTAGATCGAGCACACAGCGAACGTTTTATCACGATTCAACTAGGATCAGAACCGATTTTTCGCACATCGAAGACCCGAGACTGCGATAGTTCCGAGGGAAGGAGTAACGCAAAAAAGTCGCGTTGGAACTTTGTGCAAATGTTTGCTCTGGATTTTTTGCATGCTTAGTTCTGGATTTTTTCCAAGCTCCTCAATATATAAAATCATAAGTTATTTTTCCTCTGCCATAATACTCATAGCAGAAACAAATTATTATGAAGGTCCCCTCGTCATTCCCATGCAAAAGGACACTCAAAGCATACCACGGTAGAGAGATGGGCAGAGAGAGAGACAAACATATTTCTCAAATTTCCATTCTGGGAGTGATATGTAGACTCTTGAAGACTTTTGTACTCGGTCAGCTTGGACAACGAGACAAGAGGACCAAATATTACGAACTCCAGGATGTGGTCGTTGCTACAAAGAAAGAGGATACTCCGGGAGAGTAAACGGAGCCACTTTTCTTTATCTCTGGTGTCTTTGATGTTTCCGGTCGTACAGGAAGTCATGTGCAGAGCTTTCAAGTGAATTTGGCGCGTGATTTCGATGGATCGGCTAGTAGATGAAAGGAACAAGAAACGAAAAGACAGAAAAGAGCAACGTTTCCCTACTTGTTGCTGTAAGAAAATATACAGAAAAGAATTTTGATTTTTATCTTTAAACGTTTCACAAAATCTGTAATTGTTCAGTTAAATTTTGCAGCTATCTCGATTTAGTGGACTCTGTAAATCTCAGTTGTCACTTGCAATTAATCAAAACGAAATTTCGCCCGAGGTCGTCGAAAACATTTTGACAACACAAGTTTCATCAGCATTTTCGAAAACGTATGACGTTGTGAATCACATGGAATCTCTGACAAATCGCATCGTTCGATAACGCGTCGCGACGAAAGCCCACAATTAATAACGTGGAATCATTGGCGCATGTGAAAATTGCGAATCGGGGCAGTTCCGCTGGACAACACGTGTATGTGTGTGTGCTTGGCCATATCGCATGTCCTACTTCCGGAGTGATACGTCGCGAACATCGGGTGCATCGTATTTTCATTTCACGGAATCGTGCACTTCTCTCTTTCCCCTTCCCGGCTCATTCGCTATATTCGTTTCTCTATTGAATCCATCGTCCAAAATTGTCATTGATAACTCGATTATCATTTCTAACTTTCCATAATTTAAATAAAATGGCGTACAAGTTGAAATAGTAATTCTGGTCTAGAACATTCCGGTCTTCGTGAATTAATAATCTTACTAATCGGACTTTTTAGAATAAGAACGTGCACTTTGGTTCCGTTAAAAAAAAAAATTTGAAGTTTGTCTGTACGACTGATCGGGAAACCTAATCAGGTTATAGTAACGGGTCACTTGACAATTTTCTCCGAAGCGAACGGAAGCAGACTGATTTCTTCTACTTCACGAGTCAGGCCACGAAATACTGCGACTGTATCAGAAAATACGATGATGGCTTCTGTCGAATTAAAGGAGTTTCCGAGCTGAAAGATGCTGTTTCCAGAAAAATGCATTTAAAGTTTAGGCTGTAAATTCTAAAATATTTTAGACACGAAAATATCCTTTTATTCACAGGTCCTAAACACTTAAAGGACGAAATGATGTGAAAATAAACATCGAATTTTTTATTGTCATAAACGGTAACCTGCCCTTAAGATTATTATTATTTTTATACGAGCGTACAAATATTGTGTTTTAAATGTTATATTAATGTGTATTTTTCGATTATTTTATATATAAAAAAACATTTGATAAATTTCGTGACAGCGCATTGCTTGTATTGCGAATTTGTTTGTTCACGGTTGACGGCACTTTTCTCCTACCCCTTGCAACAGCGAGTGCAGAAACTCACGCAGTCCATTGAAAAAAAAAAACATTCACATTTATTTATTAAACCGAATCAATTCTTAACGATAAATGTCAAGTGTCAGAAATAAAATATATCACTTTTCTTTAAAAATTCATTTTATTGAAGGTATATCCGCCCCACAGCAGCGACTAGTGGTATTCAAATACGCGGGCCATTTAGGTCTTATGCGACGTTGTCACACTTCGCCTCTACGATTCGTCAGTGGAGGAACAACTGAACGATCTCATTTACAAAAAGGTCAATCATTAATAAACGGTGTAGACCGATCATTTCATTTTTAGGTGACATGATTGTCATAATGTACTGAATCGTTTGACAATTTTTCTTAACATTCTTAATATTTCTTCACACTATTTCCTGCGTAAAACTGCCGATCAGCGATGAGTTTAGGCATCTCCCTATGTTAAAAAGTACTTTTTCAATTGTAAATTTTATGTAAACGATGTAGACGATTGATTTAAAATTTGGAGGGTGTATTTAGTGTATGACGAAGCATCTACTGTACTCATTTGATTCGAATGGTAGCATTTCGTCACTTGTCCCGAAACTCCTTAAGATAGTAGTCTCGCCACAGTCACGTTGGAAAGTTTATTCTCCGCTTGATCGATGAAAGCTCCGAAATATTGCGAAATATACTTATAATGTAGGTTTTACATCTTATCGCGATGTAAAAACTTATAAAGTAATGATGAAAACGCCTAATATAATGTTTACCTAACCCTCACTTTTGTATCAGACTATTCATTCCGGTTAATACGTAGATACTCCGTGTATACGGATATGCACACACTACTGTAATCTAGTTCTAGTCTGCTTTAGTTGCTTCGTGACGTCGCTAGCCATTGCTTAATTTAAATCGCTATATCTCTGAAACGAGGCGATCAAAATTCATCAATTTTTTTACCCACTTCGCCATATGTTCCTTTGTAATTGATAATAACAAAAAAGTGTGCAGAAAAGTTTCGAAGTTATTGCGTGAAATATGAAATTTTCCATTACTCCCCATGAGAACACCTGGAAAACCGTGCAATCGTTGTTTGCCAATATCTCGAATACACAACGGTAAATTCTTTTGAAATTTTGCAGGTAATCACTTAATAATGTCCTCAGTGGGTCTTTAAAATAAAACCTTAAAGCCTTAGGCCACTCTAGAGGCCAAAAAAGGGCATATTTTGTGATTTTTTTTCAGCGAAACCATAAAATAAATCGGAATTGCAAAATAGGGGTTTTATTATACACGTAATTGACTATACAAAATTATTTTTTCACAGCGATACATGTCAAAATAGCGACTGTGCAGCATTTTTCCGATGACGCCTTTATTTCTGGAAGATCAACGGCCGGACCAACAGCTCCTATAATTTTTTAGTTATGATGAGACACTAAAGTTTTTTCGATTATATTTAAAAATAGCTTTAGAAGTACGTAGGATATTTTTGATGTATTGTTTTTTTGTCAAAATGGCGTATTTCTAAAACAAAAAGTATAAAATGCCATGAGAAAATCGTTAAAAAATTGTTTATAAAAAAAGAATTATGCAATATAATAAATCCTACGTAGTGCCTTAGAAAATATAATTCTAAATATACAGTTAAAATTTCACGTAAATCGGTTGAAATTTGTTTGAGTTATGAGTTCGGCCGACTTGAGAAATGTAGTTTTGAGATAAACGCGTTTAAAGTTAGTAGAAAGTCACGACATGAATCAAGAGGGGTTCTGCTAGAATTCGAAAATCGAGTACTTAGACATTTTTCACACCCATAATCTTTTGGAATATAATTTTATAGGTACTAAGGTACATTTAAAAAAAAAAATATCGATTTTTGGAAAATCCTAGAGTGACCTAAGGCCTTAATCCATTTTTCCTAACTATAATTCTCAATGCAACAGAAATATTACCAGCCTAATTAATTTCTCATTCCACCCATTTATTCATCACCTTAATGGAAACTCGACATGGAACACCCTGTGTTCGCAACGCTGCTCACGGGCCTATCATTTCGGCATCGCTGATTTTCGGAAATTCATTGACGCTACGAAACGATCGAATATACACCCCCTGCATGCAGCGTACCGAATCCTGCATAATTTATCGGTGGCCAGTCCGCGCTGGAAACAAAACTACAGATTGAACTTCGGGCACAACGAGTACAACGACGTTGCAATGCATCGCTTATATATACCGTATCATTATTTTTTGTTGTTGTAACGAACCCACACTGCATTTTGCGATGATCTCACGCTTCGGCGATGTTGTCGTACGTATGTATGGATTTCCATGGAGAAGTATATGCAAAAGTTCGATATAAACCTGCCAGGCTCTACTAATTGCTCCACTAATGAAAAATACTTGACGATACAGGACAATAGCCCTCCGCGTTGCGACGTTTCGAAACATAAAAACAAATTCGATATTGATCCACGAGCTGTTTGCTCACTTCTTGCATATTGTTCGGTACGACGGGACTTCATACGTGATATTTTTATTTCACATCCACTATACGAGCCCCGATACTGAATACCCGTCCAGATTCGATTGATATGATTTCCGATGATACGTCGAAAGATGTATGGAAATTGTCGGCGTCGGACGAGAGGTAAAAATTGAATTTTCGTCTGTATTTCGTGCGCAAAAATATTCAGCTTTTTCTATCCAGTGGTTGGATGGAAAAAAATTCTATTGTTCCGCACCCGGGTTGCTGCCCATGTTCTCGTATATAAAATCGCTAAACTTTTCCTCGTTGAATTCATCCGTACATCTGGCTCCTTGTGTCCATACTGAATTGCTCTGAAATTCTGGAATTGCTATAACAAATACTTGTTCTTTGTACGTTTATTTTTCGTTCATTATTTTTTAACGACGTTGAAGTTTGCTTGGTTGAAATGCAACGAGTTTTTCCTTTATTTTTCATTCCCTTATTTTATCAGTATACAAAGCCTTTTTTGCAAATTGAAGTCGTGAATTTTTTTATTTTTATTAATTCGTGTATTATACCCATCTGTGTTTGCCGGGCCACTGTGATTAGAGGTTTGAAACGTTGCTCCATTCGAAATATTCCTACGAGCGTATACCAAGCTCGAAAATATTTCCGTAAAATTTGTCATTCGATGAATTTTATCGCGACGTTGAAAAATACCGGAAATCTACAACGTCCCGCGCCAACATGGACACATTACTCAGCCTCTTATCGAGGCCTCAGTATCGAGGTACTCGATACTTGAGTATCGAGTAACGAAAAGTTCTTCGATACTCAATACTTTTATAATATTGTTATTTGTTTAAATTTGTATAAAATTGTTTTTTTGTTATTTTAAATGAAATTGTAAAGTCTTCCAAATGCATATAAATTTTTCAAGAGTTTTTTCATCGTTTTGAATTTTTTTTTTTTTTTACAAATTTTGGAAAATTGACGAAAAGTCGGAAATTCTTTACTTTCCCACGAGTACAAGGGTTCTGTATCAACCGTGAGAAATTTCAAAACTGTTAACAGAATTGCTTCGTATTTTGAGGCTTTGGATTGGCACAAGTATCGAGTAACGAGTATCGAGTAACGAAAAGCTTTTCGTTACTCGTTACACAAGGATCGAGTAACGAAAATTTATTCGATACTCGATACAAAGGTATTGAGTATCGAAGAACTTTTCGTTATTCGATATAAAAGTATCGAGTATCGTAAAACTTTTCGTTACTCGATACAAAAGTATCGAGTATGAAAGGATTTTTCGTTACTCAATACAAAAGTATTGAGCGATTGTTGGAGATCGCTACTTTTGTAGCGAAGTATCGATCGAATTCTTGTTGCTCGATACATTTGTATCGAGTATCTTTAATCGAATTCGATACTGAAGTAACTAGTTACTGCCAACTCTGGTCGAGGAATTCGTGCACAACGAACGTCTTTTGGTCCGACGATATAGCAAATTCACAATTATTTACGTTGCATCCCCTTATCGAATAAAAACAATTTTGTTTCGCCCCCCCCCCCCCTCTCTCTTTCTCTCTCTCTCTCTTCGCCTCTCTCTCGTGTTCGTTTGAATAAAATTCGTTCGTCAATTCGAAACGTCAGTTTCGAATCCCACGTGGCTGCATCACGGGGGTCTGACTCGTTACGTAGGTACACATACCTCAACTCCGCTCCTCCCAGTCGGTAATATACCTATGGACACCCGTTGAAACTGCGATGTTCCATTTATAGTTTAAGGAAGTTCTTTGTTGAAATTTTTTAATTTAATTAATACGTTATGATCATCTTATTATTATCAATAATTACCCAAAAACTGCATATATAATATATTGAGTTTTCCGATGATTAATTAATTTTTCGACAATTACTCAGTCGTTTTATTTAAAACTTAGCATAATCAGTCGCTTGATCCTAAACCTCGATGATATAATATTTTCAGAATTTACGGCGATTTATTTCCATTCGTTTTGCAACCATTAAGGGGGTAAAACCCTTTAGACGTCCGAAAATGAGTTATGTTTCAGGAATTTTTTTAAAGGTGATAGAATAATCGCATCATTGAAAATTTTTGACATTATCTTATTATAACTTTCAAGTATTAACATTTTTTTAAAACAGAACAAAATGGCGGCATTATAAGGTATTTCTTTAGGCGTCTGTTGCGTGATATCGAAACGTGCTCTATTTATCTGATTTTTTCTATTGATCTGAAACAGAAATCGAAAATATTTTTCTATTATTGACTTGTGTAGGGGAAGGATATACCTATAAGAATATAAAAAAGTATAAAATTAAAAATTATGTAGGCTTTTTAATCAAATTTTCATATTTTTGACCATTTTCTCGACAATTTTCACCCCAAAAAAGTAATTTATTTACGCGATAACCTTAAAACTTTAGGTGTATCCTTCCGATAATGTTATCGTGAGAAACCTCCCAAAATTTCAGCCGGATCGATCAATAACTTTTTGAGCTATAACATGAGCAGTTTTTGAAAATGCAGTTTCGAGATAATCGCTTTTAAAAGTTTCCCTAGTTCACAGCAAGCGGTCCAGGCGCGCTCTCGACTAATTTACTTGCTGTAACTTCGTAAATATTTTATATTTCGATTTTTTTATTTTCCAGTATACTCTCAATATATTATACTTTCGAAATAGGTAAAAAAATCGATTTTTTGAACATTGTGAAGGGTTTTCCCCCCTCAACGTCTGCAGAAGCTGTTTTCCCATAAGCGACCGTGTTCAATTCATATATTTATAACTACTAAATTATTTAATAAAAAATTCTAAAATAATTCATATATTATCAAAAATTCTAAAATAATTCATATATTATCAAGAACTATCATTCCTCAAAGTTTCAAGAATTTTTGTGTTTTTTTTTTATATCCATCCAGTAATACCTTGAGGAATATACGAATGAGTTCCCTCTCTCGATGAATTCTCACGCATCGGTCGATATCAATTGAGCGCATGCCGACTAAAATATCAAACAGCGCGGCCGTTATTTACACGCGTTATGATTAATTCTTATCAGTAAATATTGTACGGCGGCACGTCGATCGTGCAAATCACCAATTTGCGTATCACAAATAATTCGTCGGTCGTACGAGCGCGCAATAATTTAGATCGTACACGTGGAAAATTAAATTGAGCGTAATCGGCAACAAAATCAAATACGCAAGGGATGAGGGTATCGTCATTTGTATTTGCGAATCGATACGAGAGTGCGAAAGAATTATATACGCGCGTAACTTATATCGCACGTTATTGTGCCGCAAATCCACGACCTACATTACAGTGTTAGTACATTTGTACGTGTACGTAATTCGCGTTAACTTATCAGATTTAAATTCGCATAATGAAACGTATCGAGGAATTATGCCGGCCGCTTTCGCCGTTCAGCATTAAAATCCTGACGTGCAGCAAAACGAATCGATTTTGCACTTTCTTTCTTGTGTTTTTTTCTTATTCTTCTATTCAACCGCATGGAGATTTTCTCCTCGGGCTACAATTTCACATTAACTGAATCTGGATTCGACCTATTACATTCGCCAACTTTGCGCTTCTGGAATATAAATATATACGTGTGTGAGTGCGATAATACACTTCGTAAGGCTACCGACCACGGAGTGGTAATGGCGCGCTCTTGGAGAAGGACAAAGCGAGATGAGGGACTTAAAATTCAAAGCTGATGTCGATCTAAAGTTCTTCTTGGCACGCGCCGCGACAGCCGCGTATTTCGCGCTTACGTGTAAGATGAATTTATGTGTTTCAATGTATGTGCGCGTACATGTCTGTGTACATGTGAAGCTTCATACAACTTCGTAATCGGCATGAGAATTTCACGATTCTTTGAGATATTAGGGTTAGGAGAGGCATGTTGAGCAAGTTTGGAATTGTCGCCCTGTAATTTCTTAACAGTCTGCCGTATAAAAATGAAACTTACTTTCGTCAATAGGAAATCTTATCTGGGAACAAAAAGTCTGTAGACGAAATTCCTATTATCCTTATTGTTTCACAGATAATCGCCCACAAATGACTAAGGCCATATTTGCTCAACCTGCCCCGATAGTGGGGTAAGTTGAGCATGGGTATGAGGTAAGTTGGGCAAAGTAAAAATTGCATTAAAAAAATCAGACGTATGTAACATGATTTGGTACAATGCAGTAATAAACCAACAGTTTCTTATTAATTAGTTAGGTTTTGAAACATTAACATTAATTGCAATGAACTTTGAAATATTTGTTCTCATACAATGGTAGAAGAAAATCTTTCAATCACGTTTTTTTTTTAACTTTTGGGTGCAAAAATAATGAAAGGTCCCGTGTTATCTTCCCGTGCGCCGCATGACAACGGGCGATGGCGTGATGTGTTCCCTTCTCCCATACCTCTCTTTTCGCCATTTGATGCACCCGCGTGCTGTGCTTAGTTTACCAGACATTTCGATTGCCCAACTTACCCGAATGCTCAACATGCCCCTCCCTACCCTACGGTCCGTGCACGTGTACGTGATGCGCCTTAATTCAGAATATCTTTGTCAATGAGAGGAAACATCTCTTGATTGTTTTTTCAAGTCTCTGTGATCGGTCGCGGCTCGCGCCCTCTCACCCGAATAGAAATCTTGACCTCGCAGCCTGAACGCTGATCATAGGTCGCTATCATGCTGTGGTCTGGAATACCGTAAAAAGGCACGCCTGATCGTTGCCGTATGTGAACCGGATCAGTGGAACTGTAGTATGGGAGTAAGAGGGCTACCTTACTGCGGCCTGCTCAGGGAGCCTTTTTTATTCCCGTACATCAGGCAATACTAGTATGACCCTATTCGGGCTCGGCCTAATAAGGCCCTATTGGGACTTGCCTTATAACTGCCTCAGCATTCCATCAACGCACTTAATCTCCTATATCCTACGTGGAATTTTTGTAATTTAGCAGCATATCATGTTCCAAGTTTTGACGTTTTTGAAAGGTGTTATGGACTGTGACGAACGATTAAATGCTGTGCAAAGGCTTTCAGACAGACTTGATTTTCTAACCTCACTTGCCAATAATGTCTACTAGCAGTGAAAAAGTCTTATGGATCGAGGGCTTGTCGTTCAGTTGACTTTCATCTCCGTCCTCGTCAGAATACACCTTCAATGAGTCTGTCATTCGAGTCTGGATTCTCGCAGATGTTGCGTTCGGACGATTCGCTCATGTGGACTCGGTCGAGTTTCTATTGCCACGAGATATCGGTATCGAGCCACCAGAGAACACGTATTTGATCCGAAGGTACGAATTGCTCGGTGGAACAACAGTGGTGTATCTGGGAGAACACGCTTGGCCTACATTTTCCATCGTCTCGAACCCTCGGCCGCGTTGACTAATGCGGGGTCGTGAAGTAACGAGGCTATCCTCGTAAAAAAAACTGCGGTCCCGTTTCTTCTGCTCTCTCGGTGTACACATGAATATATATATAGGCAAGCAAGGGTACAAGTGCGATGGGGAGATACGTTATAAAGTGAGTATTCGACAGAGCAGAGAGTATCCGATCACGGAAAGTCTCTCTGGGTCGTCTCGTTCGGTCGTCCGCGATCTCGATGTCCCTATACATCTTGATACATCGCGATACTTGCCGTGCATTCGACATTCACTAGACATATATGTGCACATCTCTCGCCCGACTGAACAAATTTCCGAGAAAACGAGTGCATGATGGCTCTCTCTCTCCCTTTTATTCTTTCTCACCAGTGAGATACTTGTTGTGCGATCGCGATCGATTTTTTACGGCAGTATGCGAGTCTCGGATCTCGTTTCTCTTCCTTTACGTGTAGCCTCAATCACGGGAGACAGTCGAGAGAATTCGCGCAATTCCCGTTCGATGAACCCGAAACCCGCGAGTGCAAATAAAACTTCATTTTTGTATCGCAGTTGCGAAATTTATTTCATTGGCTTGAGACAGATATCCATGTACACGATTCATTAATATAAAGGGTGTCTCAAAATGATCTGACATTTTCATTTCTTAATAAAACGTATTATTTATTTGAAAAGTACGAATATTTTAATTTTAATATAAGGTACAAACATAGAGGTTATATGTGGAACACAATATCCGATAAATTGTCCCTGTTTCCATACGTTCACTCTTTTGACAAAATGTTCAATAACATTTTGGCATACCTGCGGACTAATTTCATGAATGGTGCGTCCAATGGATTCCTTGAGCTCCGGAATGGTCCGTGGATCATCGGCATACACTTTTCCTTTGAGAAAACCCCAAAGAAAGAAGTCCAATGGCGTAAAATGGCACGATCTTGGTGGCCAATTCATATCACCGCGGCGCAAGATAATACGACCATGAAACTTCGTCTGCAATAACTGCATTGTTTTGTAGTGAATTTTGACAATTTGTATGCGTGGCTCGATCGTGTAATTCTCCATGACTAAACCTCAATACTTGATGATGCCAGTTATCAAAGATTAGTACTCTATGGTCGCCACAAAAAACATGGCGCACAATTTAACATGTCAGGTCATTTTGAGACACCCTTTATATAGAGTCTCTTTATAAAGGTAGAGATAAGTAAGTAAGTAGTTATATATTATCTGGATCATAGGTGCCCATCTAGATTCGCATATTATTTGGTTCCCAGATAATTTGGATAATAATCGCTTCTATATAGATAACCTGGATAAAAGATTATCTATTATCTGGATAATGAATAATATATATGAAAGACAATATTTGGAGACGGTTTGGATGATGGATCATAATAATATAAAATATTATCTAAATGTCAAGGTGGGGAATAAGATGGAATAAGGTGGGCATGTAAAAAGGCGAAGCACCCTGTACGATGGAACCAACAATAAATATTATCTAAATGATAAGGAATATTATACGGATTAACCAGTTCTTCGATTATCGAGATTATTTTTTATTTACATTCGCCACTATCTAGATACTTGCTACTATTATACACTGTATTAGTAACTTTTGATAATTGTGGACTGAAAGGTCGACTTAAGGCCTTAGAACACTCTAGAGGCCAAAAAGGGCATATTTTGTGATTTTTTTGTCAGCGAAACCATAAAATAAATCAGAATTACAAAATAGGGTTTTATTATACACGTAATTTACTATACAATATTATTTTTTCACAGCGATACATGTCAAAATGGCGACTGTGCAGCATTTTTCCGATGACGCCTTTATTTCCGGAAGGTCAACGGCCAGAAAAACAGCTCCTATAATTTTTGATTTATGATGAGCCACAAAGTTTTTTCGATTATATATAAGAATAGCTATAGAAGTACGTAGGATTTTTTATATATATTGTTTTTTTGTCAAAATGGCGCATTTCTAAAACAAAAAGTATGAAATGCCATGAGAAAATCGTCAGAAAATTGTTAATGAAAAAGGAATTATGCAATATAATTAAAAAATCCTACGTAGTGCCTCATAAAATGTAATTCTAAATATACAGTTAAAATTTCAAGTGAATCGGTTGAAATTTGTTTGAGTTCTGAGTCCGGCCGACTTGAAAAATGTAGTTTTGAGATAAACGCGTTTAAACTTAGTAGAAAGTCGCGACATGAATCAAGAGGGGTTGCGCTAGAATTCGAAAATCGAGTACTTAGAGATTTTTCACACCCACAATCTTTTGGAATATAATTTTATAGGTACTATTTTTAACAAAAAAAAAATAGATTTTTGGCAAATCCTAGAGTGGCCTTAAGGAAGTTGGAGCGGACCAGTTGAGCCAAATGACGATTTATGAGTATTTTTTTTCAATGAACCGGAAAAAAATCCATACAAAGTATAGATTTATTCTGTTGTAGCGAAGTTTTCATAAAATGTACAATTAAAGAGAAAAATTATGCATTCTTATACTTTTATTACGTGAAAAAGAAAAAAAATGGTTGTGTTACTACCAACTTGAAAAAGTATAACATTATTGATGATTATTATGAAAGAGTCGTGATCTTGTATTAGATGGACCGTATTAAAAGGGTTAAAAATATTAAAAGATTAAATGGCTTACAAAGATTCGTAATCTATCAAACCTTGATGCCCCAATATAGAATATATATGGTTTTCAATCGGCAAGATGGGTGTGTTTTTTTAAAAATGTTTACAAAGGTTTAGTTTACACTAATCCATTGTTAGAAATGATTTATCTCGGTGCTAAATAGTCAAAAAAATTATGTGACTCGCAGCGTGAATGTTTTGCCCATGTAAACGCACGAAAAATGAGATACCTTAAACTATTTTTTATCTCTGGTGGTTTGTGATGAACAAAATAAAAAAAAATCGCAAATACTCGGTGTAGCCTGGACAATAACGTATATACATGCTTTTTTTAAATCTTGGATTGTAATTAACGCTACAACCTCCTTAAAAATGGCTACTTTATACATTCGTATTTCTCATCATCAATCTAAAATCTAAAAGTATCGTGATTTGGGAATCCTTGATGTAAATTATTGAGATACATAATGAATGCTTTAAGATATGTATAATGAATACTTAAGTACATTCTTGAAAATAAAATTAATAAAAACGTAAAAATGCAGGTATCTTATATAGTAGTGAATAAAATGAATCACTCATAGTTATTAAATTTTGTCCTTCGGATAGCCCCGTACTTTACGTATATTTTCGTTAGATTCTATTGATCTATACAGTTTCCGGAATATTATTCGTCAGTATCACAATCAAGCTAGGAATTGATACGGTTGTCCATTGGTTATTTGTGTTACTGCACCTCCGTAAACATTATCTCTCTCTCTCTCTCTTTCTCTCTCTCTCTCTCTCTCTCTCTCTCTCTCTCTCTCTCTCTCTCTCTCTCTCTCTCTCTCTCTCTCTCTCTCTCCCTCTCCCCCTCACCCTTTCGCTACGAGAGGAGATCGCATCGAGTTTGTGATATCCTTTCATCAAAACGAGGGCTGCGCTGGTTGCAACGATGTGCTCACGCGTCTCCGATAATATATTCAACCGAGATCGTAGCCAAAGTACCCTAGCTGCTTGCGCCCGATTCCTGCCTTCAGGGATCCGGAGAATTGGTCCTTCACTGACACGAGCAAACGCCCACACCCAATCATGCATTCGGTTGGTCTTCGGCATACGAAACGTGAACATATCGGTGGTTGAGAGTAACGACGACAGCTACCAAGACCAAAATCCACCGGGGAAAGGGTGAGAAATGGGAAGAGAGGGGGGGGGGGGGGGGGAGGCGTACTGCGAGGTGCATACGTATAAACGCGTTCGAGATGTCTGTACCGATCGATCGAAAATTTGCATGTGCTGATCGGCTAGGTATAATTTATCGGTAGATAACGTATACAGGTTCTCTTTCGATAGATCGTACTCATCCTTGCACTGTCTGATGTTGAGAGGCTCTTGTACTCCGCCCCGGTGTCTTTTTTTTTCGTCCACCAACGTATGAAGTTACCACTATGGATCACATGGTGCACGCTTATCGATTGTACCTGCTTGTGCTTTCTAGCGAAATAATAGAACGCATGCGGCTGTTTACGTTTTGATCAAGCAGTTTCATCAAGCAGAAACATCAATCCTATACTCGAAACGTCAAGGGATACACTGCGAATCCATGTGTGTTACTTTTTACATATAAGATCAATTTTAGAAACTAACACCTATAAATGCCATACACTACTTAAAACAACGCAATCATGTCTGTTATACGAAATTTAAACAGGTTAGATGTATATTTTTAAACACTTGACCCGCATTAAATTTTAACATGTTATTGCTGTCTTATTGAAAACAGGCAACAGTCGTAAAAGCAGATATTTACACGTTTAGATATGAAATGTGTCTTAAACAATGCATTTATGTGTGTTATAGTAAAGTTAAGTACATATTGTGTGCATTAAAAAAAAAATGGATCCGCATTAAGTATTCGGTGTGTGACTTAATTTTTACAGATTTTTCAGCAAATTTATTTAATATAAAAAAATAGAGAACAACGAACTTAATGTTGGAAATATTGTTCATCGTTTTCTATGACCTTGCGCAATGTCTCAGGTAACATATGAATTCCGTCGCGAAAGAAACTTGCAGGCTTCGAGGCAATAAAGTCATCGACGAATTTACGCACATCGTCCAGCGTTTTGAACTGTTTATCCACTAAGGCGTGCTGCATTGACCGGAACAAATGGTAGTGGGATGGGACCAAGTCTGGTGAATATGCCGCGTGCGGGAGAACTTTCCATCCCAAATTCAAGAGGGTCTTCTGAGTCGCGCGAGCAACGTGAGGTCGAGCGTTGTCATGCAGCAGTATGACTTGCCTGCTTCCTTGCCTAGTAAATAGCCTTTTCTGATCAAGTTCTTCGCTCAGTTTCTTCAATTGTCGGCTGTAGCGTTCCGCAGTCACCGTCTGACCAGTTTCCAGGAGTTCGTAATAAAGCACATCCTTCATGTCCCACCAAGGGCGCGGCTGGTCAATAAGATCGAAATCACTACTTCTATAACGTTTGTACCAATAATTACACGTTTCATAAGACACAACGTCGGCACCAAGAACACTACAAATTGATTCCCGTGCTTTAGAAGCAGTTTTTCCTTGTTGGAATTCGTTTAAAATGCAGTGCCGAATGTGCTGTTTATCAGTTGCCATCGTAAACTCTGCTATCCTGAGAGGTTATGTAACTCACGTAGACTTGTATTCTGAAACCATGCGTCCGATCCTTTCAAAACTACAAAAGACCGCGAAAATATTTCTATTTTAAATATAATTTTAAGCTTGCAGAAAATATCTGTAAAAATTAAGTCATACACCTAATATATTAACATTTACGTGTCAATTTTAATGTGCGAAGTACTACAATTTCACTATACTAACAAGACTATGTAAATTTTAAGATACTTAATACCTATTTAAATGAAATTAATCGAACAGGGCTTGTTCATTTAAATATGACAATTAAAAATACATCATCATGCTAACGACTTTCTCTCTCATATCCCTCCTTCCTACTTCACGTATAAAACCCTTCGAAGATCTGTTTACTGTCTTTTATATATATATGTACATCGAAAAGTTTTTACCCGGAATGGAGGGGTGGGGAGTTGTGTGGAGCGAGACACGAACATATATATTATATATATATAGAGAGAGGAACTATATATATACGTAATGTTTGAGAAAATCAATAGCATGATATTTAATAAAACTCTAATTATCACAATGACATTAACTAATTGATATAGTTTATGTAATACAACAAATAATTATTCGAATCATTTTTGTTGGTTATGTCATGTCAGCGATTAAGATGCCACAAGCACTCGATAGCGTAGGGGCAGCGTGTAGGTTCGATGCCTTGTGTAGGCGAAATGTTTTCTCCGAAGAAAATCATTTTGGGACGTTCTGGAATGACGAATTATATTTAATAAAAAATCATTTATGTAGAATTCTGAGTTAAGTATTTCATTGTATTTTGGATTTATGGAATATTCTATGCATTTAGTAGACGGGCGGTGATGCCGTGAACCAACACGCATGTAGTGTATAAAAAATAATCAAATAACACAGCAAATATGCATAGAAAAAGTACACTTAAGTGCCTATGCACTTGTGTAAGAAGTCACCACAAGGTAATAACACATGTAGCTGTGTTAAAACAGCAAACTTGGATTCGCAATGTGAAGTATCGACCAAAATGCTTGATCGAATATCGACCAAAAAAATCTTCATAAGTTGTTACTTTTGGACCTAGTATTTCCTAATTGCGATATCAATTTTAAGGGTACTTTAAAAAGGTAAATTACATCGTGCAATTGATAAATAATTGCTAGTCGCGTCTCCGGCACTTATTAAAAATTGAATATTTATCGATATTAAGAAAGAAAAGTTAATAAATAATCGAATACGTCAGAACATGTGCATTGAAACTGTTTTTGTTAGACTGATAGTGTAGAGAATCTGCATTATGTATTCGTTTCACATCAACGCAATCAGTTGTTGGATTTCCAGTGGCTATCGAACTACCGATGAAACGTTGATAAAGTCCAAACTCTGCCCTCTCTCTCTCTCTCTCTCTCTCTCTCTCTCTCTCTCTCTCTCTCTCTCTCTCTCTCTCTCTCTCTCATGCTGACAACCCATTGCAAATTTGGCCAGTCTGTCGAACTTACAATTCAAATGTATCTGTGCAGCCCGAGCTCGGTCTCGCTTGAAACGCGGTAATTTACTTATGAAACACTAGACTACATCTGATACTTGGTACATGCTCCTATTATCGAAAATTCAGTGAAAGCATCGCTTCTCTCTGCCATAAATAATTTGAGCATTCGACTAGTTGTGACTATCGTTATATGATAAATGTACAGCGTTGGTCAATAATTTACGAAGAGGGTTTGTGAATTTATATCTATATTTTGGGGATGCACTGTTGCTCGCGTAACTGTAATTCCTCGCGTTGCTCACTCCAGCAGTTAATCCATCGTACAATTTCTCTACCTGGCTTCTCATCCTTGTGTTGCAAATAAACACGTAAAATCTACCTATCTTCCGTTACCTCGAAAATCCCCAGCATCACCAATGGATACGTATATATGTATTTTTTCGTTTTCATATACGCATTTGCATATACAGTGAAACTTCAGTTATACGTTTTTCAAGGGGCACAGCAAGTATGGCGTATAAATGAGAATAACGTAGAAATGAAATACAGTACGTATCGGAAACTCTTTAGCATTTGAAAATGGCGATCAGTGCATAATTCGCGATGTTTTTTTAATAGCAGTACCTCTATTATAATATTTGTTTTTCCAATTGAAAATTTGATTGGTAGTAACGAAGTAATGAGCCAAATCAATCTTTTTTTAATTTTCGTTCAGAATTTTCATTTGATGCCACTTTGCAACATTAAAGCTTTGCACGTTTTAGACTAGAAGATAACAGACAGTTTCGTATAAATAAGAGATAGGTAATGACAGTTAATCAAAGTTTGTCTCAAAATGACCTGACATTTTAATTTATTAATAAAACGCACTGTTTATTTGAAAAGTACCAATAGTTTTATCTTAATATAAGGTACAAGCATGGAGGTTATGTGTAGAACACAATATCCGATAAACGGCCTCCTCGACTCTGTTTGCAATCGTACACTCGTTTGACGAAATTTTCAATAACATTTTGGCATAATTGCGGACTAATTCCATTAATGATGCGTCCAATTGCTTCCTTGAGCTCCGGAATGGTCTGTGGATCATTGACATACACTTTTCCTTTTAGAAAACCCCAAAGAAAGAAGTCTAATGGCGTCAAATTGCGCGATCTTGGTGGTCAATTCACATCGCTGCGGCGCGAGATAACACGACCCATGAAACTTCGTCTGCAATAACTGCCTTCTTTCACATTGTATTTTCACAATTTCTATGCGTTGCTCGATTGTGTAATTCTTCATGACTAAACCTCAATACTTTCTGATGCCAGTTGTCAAAGATTAGTCGTCTATGTTCGCCACAAAAAAAAAGACGGGCAATTTAAAATGTCAGGTTATTTTGAGACACCCTTTACATGCATACATAATACGATCCTAAAATTTTACATTGGAAAAAATTAAGCTACGGGTTGTGATTTTTTAAAAATTATTGTCTGTTTTCTTTTTGTGTCACAGAACACTGATTTACGTACAACTGAGAAAAAACAGACCCCGAAACGGACACTGGGGAAAAAAATTAATAACGTATAAGTGGAAAAAACGTCTAAGTGGAAAACGTCGGAATAAAACTTTATTACATTCTTTATAGGCGGAATTTGCCGGGGCCAGAGGAACTTGACGTATAAATGATAAAAACGTATAAATGCAAAACGTATAAGCGAGGTTTCACTGTATTGGCCGGTTTATTGTGAGTGCGAGGAAAATTATAGAAGCCCTATGAACGCTCATTCTGGCTACAAGGGATTTCATTATCTCGGGATATCAATCGATCGAATGCGGCAGTTTCCCGCTTTTCATCTGTATCATCACGGGAACTATTCTATAAACGCGGTTTATCTGCAGAGGGTGCAGTGAATAAATATATATATATGCTTCGATCTACCCCTATTGGTGCCCACTACATGTACTTCCGTTCCGCAGGCAACTAGAATTCTCGACGTGATTCTGGTTTCATCGATTGCCGGGGCGTGAATGCAAAATTCCTTTGGTGTAACGCAAATAGACGCTCATCGTTTCTCTTCGTTCGTAGAAGGTCGCGCCAGTATACACGTCGTAATTACGTTTCCACCGCTACCACGGTGAAAGATTATTCTGAAGAGGTAGATTGCGGAGAACCGGATGATTTTTTACTTTAATCATGCTTTCCTCGAAAAAAAACACTGGCATTAAAGTCAACTCAACCAGAAAATAGACAAGTTCACTGAATGAGAGAACTCTCCCAAATTACAAGTCCCCACTGACAGCTCTATCGAAGAACAAGCCTACCTACAAGTATGACGACTCTAGATGTCATTTTGGAGAGTTGTCCATTGAGAAATTTGTTAATCGGTAGACAGTTTCTCCAGGTGCTTGTTCACCAAATAACAGGCCTATCGCAAGACGCCTGGAGACGCCGATTATGAAATTTTCTAACGAATACCTCTCCAAAATGACACTTCGACTTGCCATGCGGTAGGTCTGTTGGTATTCTTTCCGTAGGCTTGTCGTTTGGCAGAGCTTTTTTCTTGTAGAGTTTTTATGCTACATCCGTTCTTGGGAGACCTTGATTCGCCGGGTAGAATGGTATCTTGATAATGACAAAAAAATACGCATAAAAATTTTACTGACAAACACCGAAAAGAAAATTCTAAGCAAACCAACTTTTTTTTACGCTACTACATTGCTAGATCTTTCATACCATTTTGCAATACCTAAAAAAAAACTGTTATTTTTCACTCGGGCCACGTTACAGCAAACTACAATTTCTTTCGTTGATAACTTTAATTAAATGTTTTATTTGCATCACACGAATACACAATTCGTACTCATAGGTACGCAAAAATCGGGAAGTTTCATAACATCAAATAAACGAGTTGGTGCGCTGAATGCAGATCCGATGAATTCTACATCACTGACAATCGAGCAAGAGCTAAGTAGGCCGAGATGAATTAAAAATATGCCATATTTTGTTTCTCTGCACGGATGTATACTGGACGCGTGTCCAGTATGAATATGAAAATTCTCCGTGTATAGGAAAATTCTCTCGAAGTTTTCGCGAACGAAGCCCCACTCCAATTTGCTAAATGATTTTTCATTTTATATTTTTTTTAAGTGAATACTCATCTCACCAAATATTTGCCATATATAATGCTCTTTAAAAAGTATACGCAAAGGCCGATGGGCCTGCTATATATGTTCTTCATTTTCCCGTATTGAGAGGAATGTAGTGCAGTTCTCGTGGAAAAACAATTTCCCGCAACGAGAGCTATGCGGTGGTGAGCGATCGAAAATCTATAGCAGGAGAGTGAGCATACACATCGAGCATGGGATACAGTGGCAGCTTTCGATAGAACGTTATCACGTAGAGCGCGTAATCGAGAAATTGGTTTTATCCTCGCAGAATTGTGGCTGTGAGCGCGGACTTATCGATACCACAGTCCTGTCACGTTCTTATCGGTTAGAGCTTCGTTTCTGGGGATATCGTCACGGCCTCGACGAGCCATGGCTTTATGCTATAAGCGAGTACAGCTTTCCTCATCCAAGCTTATGTGTATATATGCTACAAAAGGTAGAGAGAGAGACAGAGAAAGAGAGAGAAAGAGAGAAAGAGGGAGAGAGAGAGAGAGAGAGAGAGAGTGAGGGAGGGAGGGAGGGAGGGAGAGAGGAAACCATTACCAAATCTTTATGGCAAACGTCTTTAGAAGCGAATTACATTTACAATTTTTCATAACACGCGATGAAATCTTCAGAGAGCTTCGTATCGGTAAAACTTTCTGCTATAAGGGCATAACCTGCAAATTGATTCTTTTGCAGGTAACATTTTTAACCTCTCTCATGATCCTTAGAATTACAAGCAAGCACTGTAGAAAATATGAACTCCACTCAATTTCCATATTTATATATAGAAAATATATATACGCATATGTATATACCTAGGTATATGTATATGTATACTGAGCTTTTTGCTCCATCTGTTTTTAATTACTTAACCAGCTCTCGGGGAATCTCGATTGAGAATTCTATTGACCGGAAGCTTTTTCTTCATGTTATCGAGAATCGAGTGCAATTCACCTAAGCTCATGGAAAGATTTTCTCTTGGCAAATAAAATTGACTGCATATGGAAATTGGTGTAGGGTAGGGAAGGGCATGTTGAGCAAGTTTGGAATTATCGCCCTGTAATTTCTTACCAGTCTGCTGTATAAAAATGAAACCTACTTTCGTCAATAGGAAATTTATTTGGGAAAAAAGTCTGTAGACGAAATTCCTGTTATCCTTATTGTTTCACAGATAATCGCTCACAAATGATTAAGGCCATATTTGCTCAACCTGCCCCGATAGTGGGGTAAATTAAGCATGAGTATGAGGTAAGTTGGGCAAAGTAAGAATTGCATTAAAAAAATCAGACGTATACAACATAATTTGCTACAATGCAGTAATAAACCAACAGTTTCTTGTTAATTAGTTATGTTTTGGATCATTAACATTAATTGCAATGAACTTTGAAATATTTATTCTCATACAATGGTGGAAGAAAATCTTTCGATCACGTTTTTTTTTTAGTTTTGGGTGCAAAAATAATGAAACGTCCCGTGTTACCGTCTCGTGCGCCGCATGGCAACGGGCGATGCTTAGTTTACCAGATATTTCAATTGCCCAACTTACCCGACTGCTCAACATGCCCCTCCCTACCCTACATACGATAATTCCATGGAGAGACAAAAGTAGGCAGTCGTTGCGCGTACTTATGATTTGCGCAATATCGACTTGCGCAGATGACTAAGCCAGCGGAACACAATACATTTTTCGAGCTTTCTTTTTTACCTGGCAACCGAAATCCACGAGGCTTTTGTGCGTCGGGAATTTACTTGTTACGTGCACCCTTTCGATAGACTCGGTGTCAAGTGTATAAGTGTGGTGCACATGATCCATACGTTAAAGCAACGAGCCGTCGAACCCTTTGCTTGTTCGCTGGGCGCTCGAAAGTCCAGGCTGATCTATCACTGGACGACTCCACTCGGAGACAATTCACACTCCGGTAGTCAACGATAAATCCCATTTTCCTCTATCAGGATTCCTCCCGTGTGTCCTTCTAAAGCCCCCTCACACAGACTTGGACATCTCTCGACTCAGTATCGCGAATATCTCTTGTGCTACGGGATACTCACGATATATCTCAGGTCCGTTGAGCTCGAGTATATATATTCGCGCATATCGATAACATTTGACAGCTTATCCGTTCACCCGATTTCCATCTTGGAATACGCTTTGCTTGCCGCTTATGGAAGACTGCGGATTTTTATAGGTTTTGGCACAATTCAATGTGGCTACTTTTTCGTATCTCTTTTTGTACCCAGGGCCCCACAGTCACGATAAATAGGTCATGAATTTTTATGCAATATCGAGACGTTGAGAAACGGGGGAGTTTTTAACGTCTCTCATTTATTTGATTAAAACTGGTTCATGCACGGCTGTATATATATATATATATATATATATATATATATATATATATATATATAACAGCTCCATGACTTGCTGACAGACTGAATGACTGACTGACATATTGACAACGCACAGTCTGGACTGCTCAAAATAGGAACATGAAATTTGAAATACACTACTCCAAAGAATTAATGGAGCAGAATATTTCTCCCCCTTTTTTTAGTGTTTTTTGAAGCGCTGTATCTCTGTAAAAAATGGTCGTATCGAGATAAAAAAAAAAAACATTTTGAAGCTTCAAATCTCTAGTTTTGAGATATTTTCGGAAAATTTTGTTGTGAACTACGGTTATCTCGCAATCATAAGAAATAGCGCTATAGAAAAATATTCAATTTTTTTTCAAGGGTCCACGGGCTCGCGAAATTTTTTTTCAGTTGAACCAATATATACGTTAGTTAGCTTGTTTATTCAGCTACAATTTCTTTTTTTGTCAGTCTCTCTACGTCAATTTTTTGCTGAGATATCCGACTTTGAATGAAAAAGGATCCTTTTTTCTTTGATCATCATTATCTCAGCAACCAATAATCGCACATGGAATTAAGGGGCAGTTTTGAAAACTTGAATACATTTCCTACAAGACCCTTTCATTGATTTTTGAGAAGCAATTTTTTTTCCACCCTTAACATCAATTTGAAAAAAGTACAAAAAAATGTCTTTCTGGTGTTTCAGTAAATCTACCACTCCTTTACAAATATTCATGGAAAGACTAACATTGCCAGGTTTCTTTCAGCTTAATGTACCTCCAATAGCCCAGTAAATTTTCAAATTGATCCTTTTTCATTCAAAGTCCGATATCTCAGCCGAATATGAATGCAGAGAGACTGACAAAAAACGAAATTGTAGCTGAATGAACAAGCTAACTGACCTATACATCGATTAAACTGAAAAAAATATTCCCGAGCCCGTAGGCCCTTGAAAAAAAAAAAAATTGAAAATTTGTCTCGCGCTATTTCTTATGATTGCACGATAGCTGCAGCACATAAGAAAAATTACGACCATTTTTTACAGAGATACAGCGCTCCAAAAAACACTAAAAAAAGGGGAAGAAATGTGCTGTTCCTTTAATTCTTTGGAGTAGTTTATATGTTCCTTGAAGGGTGTAGATGTGCCCTAAGAAAGGATTTTTCGAAAATCAACTCTTAAGGAAGTGAAATAGGGTATAAAAGTTTCCATGCTAAATTGTATTTCTATGGGTGTGAAGTTTGCATCATTGCAACGCAACGAAATATTTGTTTTTTTTTCGATTTTCTAATTTCAAGTAGTTTAATGCAGATTCGACTCCTATGTGTCCAAAAAACATCGTGCAAAACATTTTAAAGGGTTTCGATGAATAAAACCTACCCTACATAGGGGGTGAAAGTTGAAAAAAATCGTATTTTCAACAGCATGGAGATTGCCAACTTTTTGGCAATCTCCATGCTGGGAATCCACCCTTATTGGAGGTTGAAAGTTGAAAAAAATCATATTTCCGACCGTATGGAGATTGCCAACTTTTTTATTGGCTATACGGGAAGATTAACTCTAAATGAATTTACTTGAAACGGTATAAGTATTCTTCGAAACAAATAATAAAACGCATATTTTAGGATTTTTTTTAAAGGACCCCTAATCAGGGGTGCAACGGGGTGTTGAAATTTCTATGGGAAAATCAAATTCCCTGCTTTTATCTCAATGAAATTCGGAAAATATATTCTTTAAAGTACGTAGAGGTGCACTAAGGAAGGATCGGCTTCTCACATGGTCAATTATTATATGTGGGTTGTTCGAAAGTATTGGGTGCCCAAAAGTTGAATGTGCTTGCCAATGGTCATAAATCACATAATGTTGTTTACAGAACTATATTGTAAAGCCATATAGCTCTGTATACAACAATGACATTGGATGATACTGGAGTTGAAGGTTGGCACTTTTATACTACTATTTCATTAATTACCAACCCTTATCTAAGTCAGTCAGTCTACCACCGTGCCTGAGAAATATGACACTCTACCTTCTTTCTTTATTTCTTACTTTTTTCTCTCTTCGTTTATCTTCCCTCTGGATCAAATCTCAAAGATCACGCGGACGAAGTCGCGAGCAAAATCCAGTTTAAAATAAGCCTGTAATTGGATTCACCAGCGCTGCGGGCATTGGCTGCAAAAAAATCAGAGTCGCAGGAAAGTGTATTTTATTATCGTTTGACTTCAATTTATCGCGAATTCAGATGAGAATTATCGATGACAGGAAAATAAAAGCAGATACGATTACATTTGGATTTCGCTCGATTCGCTCCTTCTTTCAGCTTCACGATCCGCCAACTCGAGCGTGTTTTTTTCTTCTACATTTCCTTTCCGTTTTTAGCCTTGTATTTTTCTTCTAGACGCTCTTTAATCGTAAAAATTTGGGTTTCGAGGTAGGAGTCTCCGCGCTTTGTGAATTATCGCGTGGCCATTAAAGAGAGGTGCAGCGTGCGCTGGGAAACGTGGGAGAGCAGACATAAAGGGAAAAGGTGACGAGTATATCACACACTCCGACAACGATAAAAATTCTAACCCTCATGCAAATAATCCCCCGAAGGTCCTAGAAGGTTGCTTTGCCTGGCATATATATATGAGGACAGGATATTTTGGTAATTATTACATATCTGTGTAATGTTGGCTGTCAGCACGGCTACTCGTTTTCGGTTTAGTGGACAGAATCATCCTTGAAGTGACTTCTATATAAATATTTACATACAGTCAAAACCGGTTATAACGACATTGAAGGGACCTCGACCCCATCTAATCTGCTTTGAGCCCAATTTCGATATCTCCTCCAACACTCTATTGTGGCTTGATCCGGAACCTGTTCGATGACGAAACAAAGAAGTTTTCGCTGAATGGAGAGTCCGGAGGGTCTACAGTACTCCTACAGTAGGCCGAAAGGGGGACCAGTAGGTTCTGCGGGAGCGCTCGAAGTAGGCTCACCTGGCGTTTCACATGTTCAGTTGCGCTCTGCATTGGCCTCCTTTGAGTGACAATGTCCAGTTTCTGCCATTCGGGAGGTTCATCGGAGGCCCTAAAGTATTGATATTTCACACATTGTACCCTCGTTTAGGTACCTGATAATTCACTATCGCCGATCGCTTCTCGGGGAAGGAGGCCTTTATTTTGCGGGTTGAACGCGGCTCGAAAATTTCGACGCGAACTGTCTCTCATCAATATCAGCAATTCAAATGACTGATGAAATGATTGTAAACTATATCAAGAATTAGACTATTTTGTAAAAAAAATCGATATTATTTTCTAACTCGAGACGCGTGCTTCGGCCACAGTTGATACTTTAACATTGATTCACTTCCCCGCTAGCTAGGCTTATGATTTATCTTACCCCGAACCTTGGTCGTGTCCCTAGTTGCCCTATGTGACATTGAGTATGGGTACCATATCCTATGAGGTTGAAGTTTACATCGTTGGAATGCAATGAAAATTAAAGTTTCTCAATTTCACGAATTTCTTTTGGCAAATTTGGCCACCAAAAAACCCACAATCATTTTTTGCGATACTAATTTAGCCATCTTCGACAAATTCTATATAAAAAAATCTTCTATAATAATAAAAATAAGGAAAATCAAATGTAAAAGAGAGCTTTCGTTGCGTTCCAACGATGCAAACTTCAATACCATCATATTCTGCTGTGCAGACCGTCCTCGAATTCAAACGTCTTCACAATCGTAACGATAACAATCGCGAATTTTATTTTGTCCCCTGTCCCTATTGTATCGCGAGTCCTCCCGGACGAACGATAGCTAGATCATCATCATCATCATCATCATCGGAAAGATGACCCGACGAATGACGCAAACGAGCCTCCTCGTTGCTGTCCTTATCAGGGCTGTTTCTTTTCACTCGCAAGGATTGCTCCCTGGATGCAAAATGATAGCTGGTTTGTTCTGCGAAGAGGAAGTCCCTTCGCGGACCTTGTCTGTTGGAAGAATGCCTCTCGTCGGTGCTCAACTTCCTTTTATCCTTCTTCCGCAACAGCTCGCGATCCACCACACTTCTCCTTCCTCCACGCTCACATTTACGGCGCTTCTCCGCTCTTATATATTACGAAAAACCCAGCGAAAAACTTCTTTCATTTCCTTCATAAATCCTGATGTTCTCCTTTTCCTTCTCCCTTGAGTTCGATCTCGTTCTCATGCTTCTCCTGCGAACGCTTCTTCCTCCAGCATCTCTCATAATATCGTAGATTTTAATGCTCGTAGGGCGCTGACTCGCAACGTTATCTCGCGTCTCCGAAAATCTCATATTCTTATACGTCGCGAACAATTATTGAATGTCGTTGAATCGTGTCTCGTTCCGGGCTCCGAACTTGCAAACGTTTAATCGGATTACCGCGATTTCACAATCGTTTGCCCTTATTGTCATTGAGAATAGCGCAATGTGAAAATTTTACAGTATTATATATTTGTATATGGATCTTGGTTCGAGAATTTAGGAAAGGGAAGGGCATGTTGAGTAGTCGGGTAAGTTGGGCAATCGAAATATTTGGAAAACTAAGTACCGCACGAGGGTGCATCAAATGGTGGAAAGAAAGGTATGAGGGAGGGGAACACATCAAGCCATCGTCCGTTGCCACGAGACGGTAACACGGGATGTTTCATTATTTTTGCACTCAAGAGTAAAAAAAAACGAAATTGAAAGATTTTCTTCTATCATTGTATGAGAAAAAATATTTCAAAGTTCATTGCAATTAATGTAAATTTTTAAAAACCTAACTAATTAACAAGCAACTGTTGGTTTATCACTGCATTGTACCAAAACATGTTGCATACGTCTGATTTTTTTAATGCATTTCTTACTTTGCCCAACTGACCTCATACTCATGCTCAACTTACCCCACTATCGGGGCAGGTTGAGCGAATATGGCCTCAGTCATTTGAGAAAAAGGACATATTTTGTGATTTTTTTTCAGCGAAACCATAAAATAAATCGGAATTACAAAATAGGGGTTTTATTATACACGTAATTGACTATACACAATTATTTTTTCACAGCGATACATGTCAATATGGCGACTGTGCAGCATTTTTTCGATGACGCCTTTATTTCTGGAAGGTCAACGGCCGGACCAACAGCTCCTATAATTTTTGAGTTATGATGAGACACTAAAGTTTTTTCGATTATATATAAGAATAGCTATATAAGTGCGTAGAATTTTTTTTATATATTGTTTTTTGTCAAAATGGCGCATTTCTAAAACAAAAAGTATAAAATGCCATGAGAAAATCGTCAGAAAATTGTTAATGAAAAAGGAATTATGCAATATAATTAAAAAATCCTACGTAGTGCCTCTGAAAATGTAATTCTAAATATACAGTTAAAATTTCTAGTGAATCGGTTGAAATTTGTTTGAGTTATGAGTCCGGCCGACTTGAAAAATGTAGTTTTGAGATAAACGCGTTTAAAGTTAGTAGAAAGTCACGGCATGAATCAAGAGGGATTGCGCTAGAATTCGAAAATCGAGTACTTAGAGATTTTTCACACCCATAATCTTTTGGAACATAATTTGATAGGTACTAAAGTACATTTTTAACTAAAAAAAATCGATATTTGGAAAAACCTAGAGCGGTCTAAGGCCTTAAGGAATTACAGGGCGATATTTCCAAACTTGCTCAATATGCCCCACCCTACCTTACTTTAAGCCAGGGATGAGACAAGGAGCATGGAATTAACCTCAAGTCGCATGGGAAGCATCACTTTTTCGCGTTGAATTTTTGTCTCTTGCTGGCGAGACTGGCTGACCAGGCAAGTATACTTGTTCGTTCGACTACCCGATGCTCCTTCTTCCCCATGATCGCAGCGGCTAAAGTCTGTGTAGCACGCTCGTGCTTCCACGGAAAAAGCCAGATTTATCGACGCTCCTCGTGACGTCCGTCTCTTCCTCCGTTTAATGATGTCTCACTCAGGCTCTTGTTGGACAGGAAGTCTCGGGGACGTGCACTCCCGTCCGAGAGAGTCTACTTTACGATCACCTTCGCGTAAAACCTCGATCACACTTTTGTCCGCGAGCCGAAATAAAATTGTGTCGATTTCGCAATTTCATCGTGGATCCTGTTTATATTACTCTTTAAAGGCCAATAGGACTTTACTCTTTGGTGTATAATTACGGTGCTGAAGTTTACGTCGTTAGAATGCAACGAAATTTCTTCTTGCTTTCCTTCATTCCATTATTTTTTATTATTATACTATCGAAAATCATTTTTCTGCAGATATTGGTCGTAGATTTTTATTCAGATTTCTCGAAAATGTTTCAATAATTTTTGTAGTCTAAATATGACAACAAAAACAAATCGGCTATACGAAGCAAATATATTTTCGTTGCGGTCCAACGATGCAAACTTCAATAGCATATATAATTTGGGTCGATTCGAAATTCAGTTGAAAGAGTGTGCGAAGCGAAGTTATTGACCGTTGCCTTTCCACTGACAGAAATGGTTTGTTTAAATGAAAAATTGCTTGGTTTGAAACGAGGTTTATTATTTGACTACTGTATGACAAATAAAAGCATTTACGTCGACTCAATGTTTCAATTAATTAAAAGTCTATTCAATTTAAATAAAATATTATCAGCGTGAAAGTAATTAGAGTAATTGTGAATAAAGCTAACAAAAAAATATTTTTTTTACATTTACAATATTTTCAGTTTTACAGACTTTTCCATTTGCTACAATGAAACGATGTATTTTGCGTAAACAAATGTTTTATTTCATCATCATTCTTCCTCCACTAGAAAAAGGAACGAATCCTGTACTATTGTATTCAAGTCTGCTAGGAGGCATTCTGTCAATGAATACTCTCGGTTCGATATTTTGACACAAACCCTCAGACCTCGGTACCATCAAATCGCCGATCCGAAATAACGTCTCAAAATGCAATATCCGTAACTGGATTTTGAAACGAAATTATCACCTTAGATTTTGAGGTTATTAATAATTACTATTTACATGTTACTGTTCAGGATGTATTTTTTACGAATAAAAATATGTCTAATATTCCGCAATTAACTGATTCAAATATTATTATTTTTTTGGTAAAAAGGAAAGTCCTTTGAACCCTCCGAAATATTGTTCTTAATTTCCCTTATTTGGATTTGACATCATGATGTCATTTGATGGAACGTAGGAATAAGTTTTTTCCTATATTATTAACTCCCAGTCGATAAACATTCTCGACATCTTTGCTCGATAATGCATGCATTTGTCTGTATATTCGAATAATGAATGCAAATTTAATTAGCTGTAGAAAATAACTATATCACTTCTAACGTGATATCCGATGTAATGCATAATTATGCAAAATTGATTCTCTCGACAGATCACCAAGTCTTTTGGCAGCCAAGCTGTACTTCTTGAAAGAGTTATATTATAATATAATGAGAAAATGGAAGCACGATTAGAATGCAGTTTATGTTATGTAGAGCCATTATCTCATGCCGAGAGCACAGAGGGACGAGAATATTTTCTCTCGGTTGCCTGAACAAGCTTGCGTGTTCTATGCATCTGTCTTCCGCCGCTTTTGTACTCGCGTATTACTTATACCGTTAGCAAACGTCAAAACGATCCAGCAGTATTTTCCGTTTTTTTCTCTCTCTTTCTCTGTTTTTCTTCGTTACAGAACACTTAGAGAAAACAAGACGTGAAAATCATTCAGAATCGAAAAAAAAGCAACCGAGCTTGCCGTGCTTCGGTTGCCGACGAGAAAAATAACATTCTCGCCGATGTGCCCTCGTGTATAACTCTGATGTCAGTGAAATTTCTTGGGATACTTGACGAGATGCGGCACAAGTGTAAATCTTATACGTATAATAGTCAGCTCTGTATCGTGTAAGGATAAAGTACCGTTAGACTCAACAGCCAGAGATCCATACCGTTCTCAATCAGCAATCCGCGACCTCGCAAGTACTGTAACTAATTGCATCGGTCGAAGCGCTCCTTCAGTGATGGAAGTCACATTGATTATTAAATGACGTCCACTTATCATGAAACAACACGAGGAGTAACTATTGCTCCACGGGAAATCGCCGCTGATCCTTTCTCGCTGCGTTTCCGGATGATACAAAACATTGAACATGCCAAGCACTGTCCTTTTCTGGCAAGATCAATAGCCCTGCATATATATCGAGGTATATCACGAGGCTTCCCCTTCATTTGGCTGATCCTCCGTTCAATGTGAGTTTCCTAATAAAACATTGCTTTGGAAGTGTTCGGAGAGCGAACGAGTGTTCGAATAAGTCGTGAGATAAAGTGCCCCATGTGTACATGGTGTGGTTGGACATCAAGAGAGAGAGAGAGAGAGAGAGAGAGAGAGAGAGATCCATGTCTATATAGAGCAGTGATGGACTGATGTCGGACGATTACTCGATAGCGTCGTTTCGTCAGGCATGTACAAATGTGGGATTACCCTAATGGTGTACCGGTGTAACCCGCCCGGGCCCCGCGAGCTCAAGGGACGTATACTGCGTTGTGTGAGAAAATCGTTTGTCGACGATAAAGCGAGAGTAATACAGCAGTACTCCACGTTCATATATATTTAACTATGTGCCTGTGTTTGTGTGGGTGGTGTGGGTGCGGAACTGCCGAACGTTCGCTCGACGATGTTAGGATTGGGTAGTGCTTTTCCGCGCTACCAACCCTTACTGCACCAAAGCCACGGTAACTCTTTGTTCGTCCTCCTACAGAGATTCGCTCTTGCGAGAAGCGAACCAAAGACCGAGCAAGCTTTGAGAAAAGACACAGACTGCAGGAGAATTTGCCGAGTGTATGGAGAATAAACTCGCCTCGTCATTTTCACCAAGGGTACCACACAGGAATTTTCCCGTGACGATGGAGCACAGAGATCTGACTTTATTGCCCCGTCGGGCCAGAAGCGATACCTTCATCCCCTTCGGATATCCGGACCGTAACGTCCCATTCATTTCCGCCGCGGTCTTGTAGACTTGTGCCACAATATGTATGGGGACAGAGGATTTTAGGGTCTTCCGACTTCGAGGACTGTCCTCTTTCCAGTGTCTTACTTCCAGTACTCAGCATCGCGTAAACGACAATGTCTTCAAAATCACTTTGAAATAAACCCAAGTATATTCATTCAAAGGCCGTTTTAAAAAGCATCCTGCTTCCGGAATGGACTATTAGCTTCGAATAAATTTGAGGTATTACTTGATGGATATTACAAAATCGTAAAAATTCTTGAAAATGTGAGGAATTAGACTTTTTGATAGAATAATAATAAATTAATTATTTTAGAATTTTTCACTTAATAATTGAATAGTTATACACATATAAATTTAACACGGTCGCTTATGGGAAAACAGTTTCTGCAGATGTTAATGGTTGCAACACGAATAGAACTAAATCGCTGAAAATTCGGAAAATATTATATCATCAAGATTTAGGATTAAGCGATTGATTATGCTGAGTTTCAAATAAATCGACTGAGTAATTGTCGAGAAAATTAATTAAAATAATGAGAAGTATAGCATTTTTAATGATGAATTAATAGCAATCATTGGAAGACTCAGTACATTAGAGTTTTTGGCTAATTATTGATAATTATAAGGTGATCTGGACGTATTGATTAAATTTGAAAATTGAACAATTTTTTTGTCGGTCAGTTGAAACAGATGTAGTCACTGACAAAACCTCAGTCAATTACACGCCAATATCGTCGAATTTGGCTTCAATTATTATTGAAAGTGGAAAATGAACATTTCTAAGAGTTAAATTATTATTAAATTAGCTATTTGTCAGGCTGAACATGTACGACATGATCTAGACTTGTAATTCCACGATTCGCTCATTTTGGACTAACTTTTTGTCCGACGGTTCATCCAGTAATACCTTAAGTACCATCCTCAGGTAGTAGTGCTGATTACCAGCATCACGTAGATATAACGAATTTAACATGTCCTCATAATAATAACAAAGATGATATAAATATAAATGATATGGTATATAAAAGATGATATATCTATATATCTTTATATTTAATATAATAAGTGCCAAAGTTTGGATGTTTGTTACCCAATCATGCCGAAACGGCTGAACGGATTCGGATCAAATTTGGCGCACAGGTAGAGTATACCCTGTAATAAAAAATATGATACTTTTTATCCAATTAAAAGTTTCCATACGGGTTACAAAAACAGTTTACTCTCAATCACGCCAAAACAGTTGAACGTGGTTTTATGAAATTTGGCACACAGGTAGAGTATGCCATGGAATCATCTGTCTAACAAATGCCCGTGGCACCACGTTCGTGTGACGTGCGAAGCTATCAATCTGTCGAAAAACTTGAAAAAACACCCCCTTAGGAAGGCGAAAAGTTCGAAGAGCGTCCTATGGGCGCTAGTGAAAATAATTATTGCACGTGCGGAGGGCGTAGTGAGGACTCCTTTTTTTCAAAGATATTTTCAATCGTTAAAAAAACGCAGAAGAAATAAAAATAAACGTTTAAAAATTTATTTTCTGATTATCATGAGTGCTTTAATTTGACAAAAAAAATCAAACTGATTAGCGCATTTTAATCATCGAAAAAAACCGCGAAAATCAGCTATTTTTTGACCAGTTACATTGTAATGATCCCTTAAATGTGCTTGTCAACGGCCATAAATCATATCACGTTGTTTACAGAACTATATTGCAAAGTCATATAGTTATGTAACCAACAATAACATTGTATGATATTATGGAGTTGAAGGTTAGTACTTTTATAATACTATTTCATTAATTGTCAACACTTACCTCAGTCAGTCAGTCTACCACCGTCCCTGACAATATGGCACTCTACCTTCTTTTTTGTTTCTTACTTTTGTCTCTCTTTGTTTATCTTTGGATCAAATCCAAAAGTCCACAGGGACGGAGTCACGGGCAAAAGCTAGTATATATAATTCCTCTCTCCCTCTTCGTCTCTAACTTCTCTGTGCTTTGGTCGAGGATTTCTCTCACCGATTCAAATGTAGCACACAATAAAATTGCGCCGGGAGTCTCGATATAGAAAATCGGAAACCGAGGGAAAGACAGACGTCCATTGATTGACGAGCATCGACATCCGTTTCTATATTCCAGGGAAGAGAATCGATCGTAAGTGAAAAACGTGAATGTTCACCAATGAGCCTTAGCTTGATGGAAAAGAGGCTCTTCGTAGCCAATTCTGTGTAAGATCGCTTCCGTCATTCGGCAACGATTATTTCTATCTTCCTGCACAATCTTGCATAATATAACTTCTTGTAGTACAAGGCAACGAGTCCAAGCACTCGCGCGTTACTCCTTGTACTGAGAAATCGGATCGATGCACGCTTAAATACATGCACATGTACCATGAATAAGGTAAGTATATTTCTCGACTCGGTGAACGCTTTCTTTCTCTCTCTCTCTCTCTCTCTCTCGTTCTCTCTCTCTCTCTCTTTCTTTCTTTCTCCCCTTCTCGGTCTTTTGTTCTTCCTCTTTTCCTGCAGTACTGTGTACCCACGCTCTGTGGATGTCGACCCTAGTTCGTATGATAACAGGCAAATTTATCCGCTTGAACGTGTAACGTCCGGTATTTACTGAAACGTGATACAAGATACACGTACGCACATATACATACTGTGTATCCATATTCGGGTCAACCTTTTTGCGATAAAAATTTCATAGAGTCTACAATGAAAAATGTATTTTTCCAATGAAGATCATGTGGTTGCTAGGGCAAACAGACTAGGGAATGGACGAATAACGACACTATAAGATTCAGATGGACTGCAAAATAAAAATATTATCAAGACAAACTCTTTAATGGCTATAGCTAACCAAATATATTATTCTGACAGTAGAAAAAAATATTCGAAGTGATTGTAACAAATAATGTTGGATGAATTGATAAAGAAGTAGCCAGTGAATGGACGAAATTACTAGTAAATGGATACTCCGCCATCAGTAAATGGATGAACTCTGTAAAAAATAACTATTTATTATATATTTTCATTAAATGCTAGATTTGAAGATCACTGTGTTACACAAAAATTATAATATTATTATGTATATGACTATTGTATTGGTTATTACGATTTCGTAGAAAACACACAAAGCTTTTTCGCATCTTAACGTGATATTCTTAAAAAAACTACCAAAGTTTGCTTTAACAGGGAAACAGAAAATTAAATTTTGTAAAAATAAAAAAAAACGAATGAAATAATTTTATGAGAACATTGTGGAAATGTACATTGTGAATTGTTAAGGGTAATTCATCTTGCAATTTTCAGCAGGTGTGGTGGATTTTTCACTCTGCCCTGAGAACTATCAGAACAGAGGCCATGTGTCTGGAACGAGGTTAGAATACAGCACCAGTGAACAAACATGTGTAATTCTGACCTATTATTACGAATTTATTTTAAGAAAGTGCGCAATATCAAAGATTGAGTCTATTTTAAATTATAAAAGTAATACATACCCTCAAGATTCATAAAAACTTTTGTTTTGCCTTTAGAACACCTACTGTGCACAGCCTTATCATAACCAAATTATGCGGTGTGGTGAAGTGCCACACAAACTATAAAAATTCGGTGTGACGTCAAAATTTAATATTAAACTAAGAAATTGGTTTTAACGATACCTGTGATTTTTTCACTGAATTTATTGATTCGAGTTTTTATCGACAATTCATATTCTCTATTTATTTTAAATATAAATCGGCTTTTATCCATTCACTGGTCGGTGGACCCTATTCTGTTTGTGATAACTGCGCTACGAAATTCGAGTACTTCTTTCAACGAGTCTTCTCTACATTCCAATACAATTTACAATGATTGGAATGCAATTGCATTCAGCAGAATCCATTTCAAATTCTAACGGACTCACTCGCAATCGCGATCTCTCGCGAAGTTTTGCAAGAAAATTTAGTAAATGCCTGTATTCAAGCAGTTATTAATATTCGATAACTAGAAACCGGAAGATCATGTTATCCAAAGGAATCTTAGTAGTATTGTGATTGATCTCATCAGCATGAATCGTATCTCTTCCTTTTTACGATCCACCGTGTTCTATAAGTTATCCTTCTCTGTCTTTTTCTCCTCAACTTTCCATCTTTCTCTCGGTCCGAGAGCATCGGTGATCGCAAGAGATGCAAAAAAACTGCAAGTTGGTGCACCGTTAGCAAAACCGGTCAGCTGGGTCAACTTGGAGCGCGGGAGCACACTCCGAGTTTTTCGTTTTGGCCTCTCTTGCTGTCTTCGTCGTCGTTTTGTCGTTGCAGACTCAATCGAGGGTTTGCCTATTGCGCTGCAGACCTTGGAACGCTGATGCCGTCTATTCACGTGACGCTGAATAAGCCCTCACCTCCTTTCTCCGCAGTTCAAACAAATTTTCATTGGTTTTCATCGGGGTCTGTCCTTTAGTATTACAGCCACCTGTCTCTCTGTCTCTCTACAATCTCAGTACCCTCCTACACTTCGATACCCATACGAACTCGTATGACTTTGATTCTACATAGACGTATGTAGAGTTACGCAGCTCCGATGGACGAATTTCTAATAGAGAATCCTTAATGTACGAGGTTTGCCCGCGGTGCGTATCGCAGTGACTTTGATGTCACCAGTGACTGCTATTCGCTCGTGGCTTACCGTCTATGGAACCGTATGATTGCGCTAATGATATATCCTAATGAGTACATGGTGTGTTGAATCTACGCTCGGCAAATACCCGTAGTTAGCCAAAGCGCAAGCGCTACAAATCCATGTCATGCTGCATAGCTTCCTTTTTTTTTTAAATCTCTCTGCGTGAGGTGTTGGCCTTCCGAAAAAGCGGCGGCTTCTTTCTCCCCACCGCGTAACCTTTATATCTTCGCTTGTATATCTTCATTGAAGTTTTTGCAGTGAACTCCTCTCACGGGGTTGGTTCGTTGCTACAACCGTCTGGTGTATGTTGGTACTCTCCTCGCGCTGCGTAGCCACGAGAGGGCGAGTTAAAAGAGGTTGAATTCGGCGGACGTGGAAGTTTGTTACGGTGTTACCGCGATAAATTAAATTACGAGTTGGAATTACACGAATTTTCCTTCTAGCAGTTCTCAACTACGGCTATAGCGGGGGAATACAGTGGAATATAGTTGGCTGTTGCGTACATCTATATGTATGAAGATAGAGTGTGTATCGAGGCGTAGCAGTAGGCGAACAAATGGACAATTGAGCTGCGTTCGTCCTAAAATCTCGTATTTACTAAGTATTAGATTAGAGTATTAGATAAGTACTGGTCTCCCGCCCTTTGTCACTGGCTATTGGCGCAACCTGTGCGGAAAATTGACAGGGCGTCCCTAAAACAATTCGGGGCCTTCAATGGATTGTTTGTGGATTCTATAGTAGGGTTTTCCGTAAAAGAGCCGAACCGGGCCCCTATTAGGGAATGGTAGGGTAGGTAGGTTGACTAAAACTATGGTTTAAGAACGGAGATCAAGTAAGGGCCTTTAAGGGGTGTAGTAGTAGATTATCTAGTAGTGATTTCCCCAATACTATCAGACTTTGCTATTATACGGGCAAATCAGTATAAATTGCTTGACTAAAGAATTTGTGGCATAATAATTATCGAGATCGATTGAATATAATAATTAAACTATGCGTTTAGTAGGCGAGCTGTGATGCCTTGAACCAACACGCATGCAGTTCGTTCATTGGAACAACGCGGGATCAAACGTGTCAAAATATGCGAGAGAATTCTAAGCCTCGAATGTATTGAAATAACACATTTCTTTTTCACAGTGCATATACACGCACGTACGCATATGGCTGCAATAATTTTTATGAGGCACTGTTGAGGATTTTTATGAGGCCCTGGTTATTTTGCCTTCAATGGCCCTAGGTAGCAAAGTGTGACCGGCCACTGATGGCTCACGTGAGGCTTCCAAACTAGGGCTTCAATAAAGTTAGGGAAAATTAAGATGGGCCCGATCAATGCCCGAACTAAATTCCCGCATGGGAAGGGGCCTTCATTTTTCTACGATACACGGGCTACCCAGGCCGTGAAACACTTTGCTGAGGTTTTTTTTCATCCAGAAATGGGGCAACCTCCATGTCGCGACTTTTGTGCAATTCGCCTTGTCAATTTCTCGCCACTGGCGTATCCTCCGGGTATGTACTTTTTTATATGTATATGGATCGGAACCCAACTTCTTCCGAATATTCAGAGGTGTGATCGCCGCAGGCATATTGTTATTCGCAACGTGGTACACGAATATATAGGCACTGAGTGCGAGACACAATGAAGCGCGTATTGACAATCTAACCAAAAGTTGAATCCTTCATTCGCCTTGCATTCGCCTTCATTCAATCTCATGAATTCGCCTTCATGAGATTGACTCCTCATTGATGTTGAGTCAATCTCAAGGCTACAGAAATATTTGAAATAAGCTTCAAAATTTGATTATGGGATAGTTATTTTTTTTTTCAACTTTTACATGAAAAAATATCCATGTCTCGAGTTCTGATATTTATTTTGAGGTACTTTACTGTTTCCGAATCTTAATTTGACACATGCCTCAAAATGAAACTGGTAAACCGAAAGTGGAAAATAAATGGGAAACAATTTTAAATCCCACTCATCATTTTTCCTAATATAACGTCAAATCAAGATTCTATAATTTAAAAAAACACTAAATTTGGATAATTATTGCACTGGTCTGTTCCTTTTTTTTTTCAAAATTCAAACTCAAACAAGTCTAATTAATGAACTTAGTAATTGGATTAATCTATGGAGCGTTTAAGTGTCTTTATATAAGGCTTTCCAATTAGGGCCTTAATAAGGCGAAGAAAAACCAACATAGGTCCGACTAGAATCCTCAGTTAATCCCTAGAAGTTGAAAAAAAAACGTTTTTTTATAGATTTTCCGACTGTATTTACGAAAATATATCTTTCGTTTATTTTTGCCGCGAATCCTATTAATTTCATGACGTTGAAGTTCGCAACGTTGGAATGCAACAAATTGTTTCTTAATTTTGCATTCCTTTATTTTTATGACTATCCAAAGCCTTTTTGTTTGCAAATTAGAGCCGTAAATTTCGAATAAGAATTCGCAAAAATGTTTGAGTGACATTCACAGTCTAAAACGTCGAAAAAAATTCAATCATTTAATAAGAATTGATTTTCGTTGTACTCAAATGTTGCAAACTTCAACATGATTTAATTTAATGTTCTGTTGGATAAGTCTAGCATAAAGCAGGCTCACAGTAATTTGTGGAAATGGAACAGTAGCGTTGAATCTAAAGTCATTGGATGCTTGCAAACCTTCGCTATTATCTCTTAATAATTACGTTGTCGGACGAATAAATTGAAAACAATGATTGCTGCGTTAATCGGACTATCATCATATTGCAATACGAAGCATGCACGCACTCGTGGATTAATAATGATATTACGTGTACGCAGGGAACGGTAAAACGGTTTCTGTTAGTTGAAGCGAAATATTATTATAGACCGGGCGCGCGGCACGTGTAATATGTACCTAACGAGAGGTAATATTACATCGGATGTATAAAAAGCGATGTACGTGAAGCGGAAAGGGGGTGTTGGAGCTTGTTCTGGGTTGTGCCGTATGGACGCGCGTGTGGCTTTTCGTATACGGGAAATATAACCGCTCGTGAATCACAAGGTGTATTATACAACCGCGGAAGGCAGGGAGAGAGACAGAGAGAGAGAGAGAGAGAGAGAGAGAGAGAGAGAGAGAGAGAGAGAGAGAGAGAGAGAGAGAGAAGAGAGATGGAGCTAACATACTGTAGCTCATAGCTACATTTCTATATTCCCAGTTAACAAGACAATATTGCGACCTGCATAAAAAACGCGATTTAGTAGGAGTAGAAGCCATCGTGTGCGGTTCTCTCCGCAAAGTGTATGAACACACATATCTATTCCGACACGTATATGACTTTATCTCGTCGTCATAGTCCGATACAGTTCAACTGCGCGATCACATCGTACGTACATATACAGATGTCAAACGTCAATGGTATCCTTGTTGTTCACAAATTAATTAGCACCTTTTTGGTCACAAATTAATTAGTCCTTATTGTTCACAAATTAATTAGTACCTTCGTTGATCCCGTGTTAATCTCGATGACCTATTTACTTGTTACAGACTGCCACATAGCGGGGATAAAAGGACGCTCCGGCTGAATGGTAAGTTGTGAGCATGATCAATTTTTATAAAGCATTGGGATGTTCATAACGCATAGCGTGTTTGACATTCGATACAATACTCGAGCTCTAAATCAATAATAAACTTGTTCTTACGATAACGAGAGAATATGTAAGCTCGGAAAATATGAATACAGCGCAGAGAAAATTTTAGTTCGCTAGAAATTTGTCATCGTTGATTCCTGAATGGTCCAGGTTGATAACGATACCCATATATCTCTCCTTTCCTATCTTCGTCGTCTCTCTCCCTCTCTTTCTCTCTGTCTATCTATCTCTCTCCGTTGCTTGCTTTCAAACATTTATGTCGACTATGCGACCCCGGAAGCATCCACCAGCGGCTTTAATAAGTGCTCCGTGTACACCGGGTAATGAAACCCATTCATATAAAAGTTTCCGCGCTAGGTGACGCTTTAATTGAACGCGACTCATGCCACCTCGTGGCAGCTTTTAGCCTCTCGTTCTTTACTCTTTTTCTGCTCTCGGTGTGCGCCATACCTGTGCACGCACGCGTTCGTACCTATACCCGGGTGAATCTATTTCACCGTTTTGTGGTCTTGAGCTCCTGAGCGCGATAGATTGCCCACAGTTTCCCTTCGTTGATCCTTTTTTTTTCTCTATGCTCCTCTTTTTATCTTCCTCCCTGCCCCTCTCTCGCCTTTCTCGCTCTCCATTCTTTTCTGCTTCTGTTGCTCTTACTTCGTCGCCCTCGGTCTTTTTCCGATCCTCGGTAGCTTTTCCGGTAACCCGGTCGCTTATATGCAACCGAAGCGCTATCCTAGCGATACTTTAATACACGCTATATGACTGTGAAGGAAACGTATTTCCGGCACTTTCGGCGACTCTCTTTCACTCGCCTCTATATATCTCGTTATGCAAAAGGCTGTATCCAATATTGAAAAATCGACAGACGAGTCAATGATCTATTGCTGGTTCGATCAGCCTCTACGACAGTCTCCTATCTATCACTGTACGCTACGCTTGCCGATACAAATTCAAAACTCTCGGGATATCGGGCTAGCGTAGAGTTTTTCCGATCGTACCGATAACGTGGACAAACTACCGCGGCTCCAATTTCCTTTCACTTGAAAATGAACAAAAGAACCGGGCACGACATATGACTAATCGTCATATCGGGTTCACGTCTTGTTCATCATGGATGGGGAGGAGCGGGTAATAAAGACTTGCTACTTTTTTGGCATAAAGTGCAGCATTTGACTTTACTTGGGAGAAGTAGCTCATTGCTTGGGAACCAATTTGGTGTGGCAATTTTCTGTATTTAATGTGACGAAAAACATCACTTTGGTATTCGCGGCTGATTTTGTTGAAATTCATGTATATGAAAGAGCATTAAAGATTATGTTTTTTTTTATTGATACGTTTTTTTATCCGCGGAATAACGGTGTTAAGGGGTGAAACCACCCTTTAGAGTGAAGGATGTGAATGGCTGATTTTGCGGTTTCATCCGCAAGCAGTCCGCCGATTTCAGTGCAACAAAAACGGAAATTCTTTCAATGCAAAACGATAAGAAATCCACTACGGCGCGTATATTGAAAAAAAAACAAAATTAACCGATAAACTACCCTTCCATTTTTCTACCTCTAGCCTCACATTTAAAATGGGTGCATTGAATTAAATGTAACGGGTACTACCCTGAAGGCGGGATAAAATTAAAGTTTACGTATTTTTGCATTTGTCTTCAGTGAGTGAAAATACATCGATAGGAACATCTAAATAAAAAAATATTTAAAAACCAATTTTTTTCGTCCCGGCCAAAAATACGTCGCTTCACTGAATCGTCGATAATTTATTTTCGGTTTGGATCTGAAACTCTGCTTTCTGCGCATTTTCTTTGCAATTGTTTTCTCTTTAAAATGTCGTTTGATTCCTGGAGTTCCGATAATTTTTCGATTTTTGGCAGAATTTGAAAGATGGACCATCGACTTTTTCCCAATATTTCCATCTTGTTCGGCGATTTTTCAAGTGGATTTTCCGGTAAAACTAATTGAGGTATGGGAATGAATGAAGCAGCATTCTTTAAGTCTACCAAAATCCTTTTCAAAACTCCCACATCAAGTTTATGTCACTCAAGTAGCGTCGACGTTACGGCTGTTCGAAATTTTGGGATTTTGGAAAAGTGGCCAAACGAGTCAGTATTTTTTTTTTCTCGTCTTTTACACTATTTCAAGATTTTTTTCCGATGGAAATATTTCCGCCGATTACAAATATCACTCAGTTTTTTCTGAAAGCTCAAAATTATGCCGGCTAAACGCGAAAAATTTGTCTCCATACCCATTCAACGATTTTTAATAGAAATCAAGGGTTTTGGGGGAAACGAATGGCGAATTCGTGTTCAGGGAGTAAAATCACATCGCTAGGGATTTATTTTAAAAAAAACCAAATATTTTTAATCGCCGCTCATTCTTTTTCCCTTTCGGTTTGAAACTCGGCATCGCAAATATTCTCTTCGCAATCGTTAACATAATCGTAGCTGCTGCTTGATTCGTCGAGCTAAAATTATGTTTCGATTTTTGGCAGAATTTCAAAGTCGGACAATCGATTTCCGCGAATTTTCCCATACTCTAAAAATCCATTTGGCGTTTGTCGAAATATTTTGAATCAGCAGACACATTTTAAATAAAGAAAAAAAACAACCGTGATAAGGAACTTCAAGTAAAGGGTAGTTTACTTCCTGAAGCTTGCTATCTGGGAAAAAGGCTAAAATACGTAAACTTGAATCCCATCCCCCTTTTTAAGTGTTTTATTCAATTTGATGTATCCCTTTCTTCTTTGTGAGCACCTTACAAGTTCCTCGGTAAACTCTGCGGAACGAATCAATCATAAAGGTTCAGAAGTTGTTGAAACGAAACAGGCCGGAGTATATATTTGTTCCGGTTCGCTGTCAGTCGCACCGGAGCTTGCCTCTCGTTTAAACCCCCCATCGGTCCGATATCAAGGAAAAAATCAGGTGCGGGGGCGTCGTCAGGTACTTTCGTGCTCGTGTTCTTGAAAAATCCGACTCTAGGTTGACCCACGGACTCTCGTTACCGGGAAAGTTCTTTAACAGCGCAACGGGTGCATATGTGTATGCGCTCATGGGAATGTACGTGTGTATTGGTGCATGTGTATTGGTGCATGTGTATTGGTATGTGCTATATGTGCGATACGAGGCACCGCGTTTGACAAGTTTTCCTTCGTCGTTTCATCCGGGCTCGTTTACGTTGACTGACATCGTCGCTCTTCCTACGTCCTCTCTCATCCACTAATCGCGTCGACCCCAACCAAGAGACTCATTAATTTTTAATCGATCCAACCTGTGCTACAGCTCCTACGAATGGCACCGATATTGGATATTCTCTCTCTTCTACCACAGCTACCAGAGCTCGCATCCAGACCCGTGGTCGCCGCAACGGATGTTGCGGTTTTGCGATACGCCTGATTCGCGTTGCATTTTGAAAAATAGTGCGGTACTCGATCTGACGGAAATGTTGCTATTTCACTGTCTCGTAGCAGAAAGGACTTTGATCTACACGATTTTTTTTCGCGAAAATTCAGGTTGCAGTTTTCAATGTTTTTGAAACATTCATCAAATCTTATCAACAGGTAATATTCGAATTCGTGGTACGCTCCTATTATTGTAATACCACTCCTTTTAGATTAATTATCCATTTTGAAATGACTACACTGCAAATCCAAGTTTGTTGTTTCAACACAGCTACCTTGTGGTCACTTTTTACACATGTGCAAATGTAATTTTGGAATTCGCTTCAAGTATTTTATATTACATACTTAAGTGTATTATTTCTATGCTTATTTCGTGTGTTATTTAGTTTTTTTTACACACTGCATGTGCGTTGGCATAAGACATCAAAGCTCGTCTACTAAATGCATAGAATATTTCATAAATCCGAAATAGAATGGAATACTCAACTCAGAATTCTACATTATAGATTTTTTATTATAACTCGTCATTGCCAAATGCCCGGGCATCATTTTTTTCGAAGAAAACATTTCGCCTGTACTACGTCACGCTTGCCCTTACGCTGTCAATGCTTGCGGCATCTTATTGCTCAATCGCAGATATGACATAACAGACAAAGATAATTTCTATAATTATTTGTTGTATCACATTAACTATATCAATTAGTTAACGTCATTGTGATAATTAAAGAGTATTATCAAATATTTTTTTAGGAAGTTTTATATGCATCGCCTTTTCAGCTTTCTACAAAGCTGTTCCACTGTTATCCATAGCTCTTTTTACACCATATCTTTTCATTCCACATCCCCCCCCCCCCCCACCTTGCGGCCGCAGCCGACTTCCTCCTCTGTATCGTATTCACCATGACATGTCTGTCATGGACAAAGGGAAACTGTCAAAAATCTATGCGAATACAGCCGGTCCCAAGTTCGCCTCCCAGTCACGGAACTAGTCGCCTTTTGCCGAGAAAATGTCGAAGAAAAACATTTTACGACGATAGTGACGGGACTGAGATTCGAACCCGCGACCTCCCGATCCGCTGGCTAGAACGCAAAGTACTAGACCAACGCACCGGGTTAGTATTATCAAATATTATGATATAGATTTTCAAACATAACCTATATATATATATAAATTATATAAATATAAATTAACAAGCGCCCTGTTCAATCAATTTCATTTACATAGGCATTAAGTATCTTGAAATTTACATGTCATGTGAGTATAAAGTTCATTAAAATTGACATATAAATTTGAATATACTCAATACGGAAGCCCTGTTTACAAATACGCATAAAATGTGCTTAATTTAACTGTAACGAACAAATCTTTAAGACACGATGGATATCTAAACGTGGAAATGCAAACATTCACACTTTGCAAGTTTTGAATAAGACAGCAATAACCCGTGCGGAAATTGAGTTCGGGCTTTGATCGGGCCATCTTAATTTTCCCTAACTTTATTAAGGCCCTAGCCTCACATGGGCCATCAGTGGCCGGTCACACTTTGCTACCGAGGGCCATTGAAGGCAAAATAATCAAGGCCTTTAAAATTGCCTAAAGGTTGCCTTATAACAAATTATTGCAGCCATATGCGTACGTGCGTGTGTGTGCATTGTGAAAAAGAAATGTGTTATTTCAATACATTTGAGGCTTAGTATTCTGTCACATATTTTGACACGTTTGATGCCGCGTTCTTTCAACGAACGCACTGCATGCCTGTTGGTTCAAGGCATCACAACTCGTCTACTAAGCGCATAGTTTAATTATTATATGTAATCGATCTCGATAATTATTATGCCACAAATTCGTTAGTCAAGCAATTTATATTGATTTGCCTCTACAATAGCAAAGTCGAGTAGTATTGGGAAAATCGCTATTAGGAAATCTACAACTGCACTCCTTCAAAGCCTTTTCTTGGTCTTCGTACTTAGACCATAGTTTTAGTCAACCTACCTACCCTACCATTCCCTAATAGGGGCTCGGTCCGGCTCTTTTACGAAAAAGCCTACTATGGAATCCACAAATAATCCATTGAAGGCCCCGAATTGTATTAGATATGCCCTGCTAATTTTCCGCACGGGAACGTATTGAAATTTAATGCAGTTCAAGTGTTTGAAAATGCACATCGAATATGTTTGTATTCTCTATAACTCACATAAGTGTGTTGTTTTGGGTGTGTATGGCATTTACACATGCTAATTCCTAAAATTACACACCTTACGTGTAATAAATAACACACATGGGTTTGCAGTGTATGGTCATTAGATCGCTCGACCGACTATTTCTTTACTTCATCGTTTATAGGATTCTTGGTGCTTGTCGAAAACACCTCTCTCTCTCTCGCTCTCTTCTATATTGTTTTTTTTGTCTTCTAAGTTTCTTTCTTCCTGATCAGAGAAGTATTCGATAAATTTGTCTTCCTCAGAGAGAGAGAGAGAGAGAGTGCCCAGGACGAATATCAGCAAATGATGGATTCAGGAAAGCTAGGATGCGCGATTTCGACAATTGCGCTCGAGAGCAAAAGAAAGACCCTCGAATTGCACAAACCCCGGAAAGATAGAAGGGAAAAAGCGATTGGGAGAGACAGTCTCCGTTGTGAATTTGAAATCGAATACCGACTCGAGCATCGTCGAGCTTGCGGAAATATTGACATTACGTCGATCGCGTGTCCTCGATTCATTCCGGTTTTGTGATAACTTTAGATTTTTTATTCGGCAGTACCTCTACTATAAATCGTACCAGAAGCTCGTGTGGACAAAAAAAACTGTGCCGATATCCGGGTAAAACCGTAGACTATATAGACTGTTCGATACTGTGGGTCTATGCGAGTAGAAAAGTGGGAGTAAAACCACATCGAAGACACGCCACAGCAGTAGCTCAATCAGAGACGAGTGCGAATTTATCCGCTCGTTCGAAGAATCGTCAAGATATTGAAGATTCTGACGCTGATAATCTTTGCTTTTTCTCATTCTGTCCCCTTCTCCGCCCCTCTTTGGTATACACGAATCGTTCCAAGTGGTACCAATCGGATAGAACACCTTTTTGCAATTAATTGAAACCAAACATCAGCAATCATAGCTTGTCAACGGATCTACGGCGAAGTTTAAGTTCCGAAAGAGTTTCAAAAAACGATATCGATTTAATCATTTTTGCGATCCCAGGAGCAGCAAAGTAATCGATGGATATGACAACGTCATGGATGATTCACTTTTTTCGTTGTGAATATGACCCGGTCTGCGTTCGGGAAGTCAGCTGGAATTCCTGCGGTGTCAGAAGACAATTTGATTTTGAAATACTCGCTGGTGTGATGATTCTTTTGAGAAGATCCGACAAGCACAGTAGTACGCGTATCAAGGTGTCTGGAAAATCCAAAAAGTTTCATAGAACACAACTTCGAGTGACAATTTCCTTGTGTGTTCACATAAAAGGAAAAGTTATGGTTCGTTTTGTGCATCTCATCAAAGAGTTACTGTGTCGAGGGGGCAGGAATGCTTCCGATAGTTAAAGGACAAAGCGGAGTGGCATTTGTACGGTGACAAGTACAAAGTAACAGTTTCATCGTTCGTTTTATTGAAGAAGTGAGTTATTTTTAAAATAATGTAATAGTAACTCACTCGTTTTGAAGACGTTCCCGAGTACTCACAAACTCAAGACTCAGTTTTATTTTGATTTGGTTTAATCCGTCTTATTCGTTTTGTGGGACAAACATAAGACTCATAATCCATTCTCCTTTGGTTTTTGATGGTATTGAAGGTTGCATCGTTGGAATGCAACGAAAATATTTTTTGCCGTACTGCCCAATTTTCTTCATAACACTTTTAGCCTACAAAAATCACTGCAACATTAAGAAATATTCTTACTTGGGATCTATAACCAAAACCTACAAAAAGAGTTTATAACGTAATGCAAATAAAGAAATGAAAAACATGAATATTTTTTAATTGGATTTCAACCCGAGCATTCGAAATAGAGAAGCTCGCAAACGGCATGATAAATATAAAAGTTACGATGGAACGTGCGTGTATGAGATCTGTTTTTTTTTTCAGTTCTTTTTACTATTAATTGCCATGCACATACACGCGATGTCGTTGCGTTTCGCTCGACAAGATCGAAGCTTCCTGTGCAATGCACGCAACACTACGAGACGACAGTTTAAAATTTCTCCATTTGCCACTCTCGCTTAATCCAGCGTGTGTCTGGCACGCTTCGATGATTCGTGAAAACCACTTCGATTATTCCAGCGACCGTTACGATCGTTGAACTTTGCATTGCTTTGATATTAGCGAATCGAGAGCAAAATATGATGTGTTGCAATTGCTGTTGCGAAAATCTGGCGTTTCTCTGATTGCTCTGAACCAAAGAATGAAACGATTACTTTAAAATACTATTGAGATTTACGCAGATAATTGAAAAAAAAACCAATAAAAATTTCCAAGCTAAATTGCCTAAATTACAATGTCTTAATTCTGCCGAAATTATCCGAGAGCTTTCTAGGTCCCTGCAAAATGATCTGAATATTGTCATAAGAAGTCATTGACATAATTTACATAATAATAATTTGAAAAACACCCTGTATTGAAAGGGCCGTTAATTGAAATAAAATTCATTAGTAGACCTGAGTCGATCTTACTTCATCAATTCATTCTCGTTTAATTGAAAAATCGTTATCTCGTCGAGTACAAGAGGATAGACACAGTGAGGACGCTTCAATAGAGAAGAGAGTGATTAATTGGAAATGGAAATGTGCTCTCTCTTCCGCGCTTTCTTTCTCATCCAGACTTGTGACAAATGACATTCGCGAAGTGTTCAAGAACTACGAATTCGAAGAGCAACGCGTAGTGTCCCGGTAGACTTCACCATCCCTATCTTCTGTAACTATTATGAAGAGCCGACCGGACTCCCATCGAACCAGTGAAAGAGAAAGAGCTCACGTAATTTCGAGGATTCCCCGTGCTCAACATTTTCCACAGATTCATCCCATCACACACAAAGGACTTCATTATACACAAAAATCGAGGACTTGGGAGCGACGAATGAGATATTTTCGTCGACGTTGACGTCGCAGTTTCAGGTCTTTAATCCAATCTATTGCGACCACTATTCATTTATTTGCCTCATCGATTTGGCAAGATCCTTATCGACGAAAAATCGATGGAATTGAAGTTTGCATCGTTGGACTGCAACGAAAATATATTTTTCGCAATGCCTGCCCCGAAAGTGCGATTTTCGATTGGTGTTTAGCGTGCGGAAAGTGGCTTATTTCTCAACGATGCTTACTTTCCCGCACTAGTGCGGGAATGTGAGACTTTCCCGCACTAGTGCGGAAAAAAATCTATTTATAGCTCACTTTACCACATTGATTCGCGAAAAAACGGTTTTTTTTCACAGTTGATAGTTTTTTGTTCTACGATTTTGGACCGATTGAACAAACTTGAATGTAGCGAAATTCATGTCATATGAAACGTCAACTTATCACAATCGTATTTTCTGACAAGGAAATGATCTGAACTGATGTGATATATTTGAATATAATTGTTATTGGTTTTGTTGAATCTCAAATCCCACTTTCGAGACAGTCATTGCAAAAAATAATGTATGGGACATGTGCGAAAAAAAACGAATTACATCGCGCGTAAGTTGCCGAATTCGCCTCGACTTATGGTGCATTTCTCACTCGTACTCGTGTGGTTACAGCACTCGCCTTCGGCTCGTGCTGCAAATCACACTCGTACTCGTGTGAAATGCACCATAAGCCTTCGGCTCATGCGGCAACTTCACGCGCGATGGAATTCGTTGTTTTCCGCACTTGTAGCATAAATTACTATTTTCCTCGTATTGCCGATTTTTTTTTGTTTGCGCATTTAGACTATAGAAATTACAGAAACATTTTCTAGGAATCGGAATAAAAATGTACAAACAATATCTGCAAAAAAAATGTAGATAGTAATAAAAATAAAGGAATGAAAAAAATCAATTTTCGTTGCACTTCAACGATGCAGAGTTCAGCACCATCAAAATCGTGCGTTGATGACGGATTGTCTCGTCTCAACCCGATCCAAGAAAAACTTTTTGTCTTTCAGTGCTTTTGAGACAGAAATTAGACTCAAATCACGAAGGAACATAGTTAGAACAAGGCTTTGCAATAATCTATACATATAACAGAGTTTCGTGACTCACTGACTCATCGACATATAGATGACGCACAGCCTAAACCGCTGAAGATAGAAACATACAATTCGGAAGATTTGTTGCTTAGAAGGTGCACTAAGAAAGGCTTTTTCGAAAAACAACTCCTCAGGAGGTGGAGCGGGGTGTAAAAGTTTCTATGGAAAATTGTATTCCTTGCGTGTATCAACTGGAAACCTGGTATGAATATTCTTCAGAACAAGTAATAAAACGCGTATTTTAGGATTTAAGAAAATAACCCCTAGTTAGAAATGCAACGGGGGATTCAAGTTTGTATGGGAAAATTGAAATCCCTGCTTTTATCTCAATGAAGTTCGGAAGATATGTTCCTTGAAGAGCGTAGAGGTGCAGTAGGAAAGGATTAGCTTCTCGTATGGTCAACTATTTGTGGGCTGTTTGAGAGTATCGAGTACCCAAAGCTTGAATGTACTTGCCGAAGACCATAAATCATACAATGTTGTCTACAGAACTATACTGCAAAGCCATATAGTTCTGTAGACAACAATGACATTGTATGATACTAGAGTTAAAGAATGGGATTAAAGTTCATTGGAGTACAATGAAAATTCATTTTTTCGACTTTCGCGAATTTCTTCTAGTAGATTTTAGTTACTAAAATTTATCAACCTTTTTTTAAGGTGCTTATTGAGAGATCTGCAATTGGAATTTGCAAAAATTTTTTGGTATCGTGATGAAAATGAGGAAATAAAAATACGAATGTGAATTTTCTTTGCATTCCAATGATGCAAACTTCAATATCATGTTAAAGTTTAGCACTTTAATACTACTATTTCATCAATTACCAACCCTTACCTCAGTCAGTCTACCACCGTGCCTGAGAAATATGACACTCCACCTTCTTTCTTTACTTCTTACTTTTTTTCTCTCTTGATTTTTCTCCTCTCTGGATCAAATTTTAGAGTCCACACGGAAGTTAGTTTATTCATTAGTCCAGGAAGTTAGTCGCCAATAAAATTAGTGCCATCTAGGTTCATCGTGAACTACATTAATATGAAAAATATATTGTATCCGCTTCACTTATTTCGCTACCGTAGTTGGCCATATTAGTTGGTGTTGAAGTTTGCATTGTTGGAACGTCGCGAAAACCTTTTTTTTTTCATCATTATCCAAAATCCTTGTTCCACTGACTTAGATTGTAGATCTGTAATAGAGATCGTAACAAAACGTTTGTCTAATTTTCATAACCTAATCTGTCAAAATAAAAAGATTGGTGCAATTCAAAGTAGAAATTTGCATTCCAACAATGTAAACTTGAACATCATCATATTGGGTGGATTGGCAATTGGTAACGGTGAAGCACTCGAATAACTCTATCCCGAAGCGCCGATAGAGTTCAGTCGATTTGCCATTACCATTGCATTCAGCAGCAAAGAGCTGGCAACGAGAGAACGTTCCATCTACCACGCTGTATACCGGAAGTATACATAGGTATAGATAAGGACGAAAAGTTTTTTTCGGTCCGTGTGCCACAGTATTTTCGTGCTTGGGGGTGCGTAGCCTGAGAGCTTTTTCGAATCGCTCCTCTCTCATCTAACAAATGGGTCCGGAGTGCCCCCGCGCAGCGTCTCTCACCGGCGCCAAGCGCTTCCCCAGTAAATCGGCACAATGCATCCACTGGTGCATAAGTTTTCCGAGAAGGATGTAGGTACAGGATATGGTCCGTTTGCCCGGCTATTCGCTACCCCCCTTATAGCACTTGGGCGTGTTTGTAAAAAAAAAGGAAAAAAAATGATTGAAACGATGTGCTGTGCTTTTTTTCCTTGCGTAGCTACCATGCATTACAATACATGAAGTATGAAAAAATAAAAGGAATGCAGTGCATTCCTAGCTGTTCCTGAAAGTCAGTTTGGTTTATCTCGTGAAAGTGCCCTAACGAAAGAATTTCCTTTCCCTGTGGGTATTTCACAATCGGGTGCAACGTAATTGATGCATACATCACGCAAAGCACGTCAAATGAGGAGAAATACACGTAGGAATTCGGCCTGACTTTTCGTTTACCAAGCCAAAGGTTTTTCGGAAACTTCTTGGGTATATGTGCGTTTGCAGAATGCAAATGAGCTTTTCTTTAAATATCTAGTCGGTCTTGTTAAGGGTGGATACGCACACGTTTTACTTCTTTATAGATACATCAATGGAACAAAAAAAAAACGTGTATACAAAGCCAAGGGGCTCTTCATATCCGTCAACTCGGCGAATGGACACTCTCTTTTACAACGCCCTCGCAGTCTCGTTTCCGGGCTAAGGAAAAAAGAGACCCTTTTTATGGCTGCTCGCGTTTCCCCAACCTCGAGAAAACAGAATCTCTTATTTTTTTTTGGCTCTCCAACGTGACAGGGTGCGAAAATTGTGACTATCCTTCTATTATATTCATCAGATGGCAGACGACTCGTTTATGTGTGTGTGTGTTTTTTTTCTCTTTTTCACTTTCTTTCGCAAATTGTTATTTCCCTGCTATGTACGTGGTGCTCTTCGTGGCTGTTTTGGAAGCAAGAAGGAAACAGTGGAAAAGTATCTCCGTAAATCGTGCAGTACGTCGGGACTACAGCACTGCGGTTCGAGGCATGAGAAACCTCAAGGGAAACCGAACTTTGTTTTGTTTTGTGTCGCAAGTATTTTTCTTTCTTCGTCTCTCAACTACAATTCAGTTGGTTGGCTGGAAAAAGCGGTCAAGATCTCTAAATTGCTTCCGACTTCTGGAGTGTTTGATGGCTAACGCAAAAGTTAAGAGACGATGAAGCCAACGAAAACTGTGTTATGACCACATGATGAAATTACTTTCCCTCTTTCTCCGGCTTTCTTTTCACTATCAGCTGAGCGCTTCTCTCTCAAGGGGAGGTACCTGAGTAAACGGCGAGAAAAACAGGTAAACTTCGGGAATTTTTATCGCACAAACTGATGTTTCGATTGGATCCGGGTTTTCTTTTAATTGAAAAATATGTACATTGAGGTATGTTTAGGAATTTTTTTGAATAAATTCGTTGACTGAAAGCGCTGTTGTTGTGGTCAGCATCAGACGTGTTGTTCGTTGACATGGCTTGTGGTGCCAAGGATTCCGGGCAGTCGGTTGATCTGAAACATGAAAACGCAACGGATTCTTGAAATATAATATACAAAGGAGTTCGCCTCGTAGGATTTTTTTTTTAATTTTCATTTTTGACGGAATTGCGACCGTTTTAGTTTAACATTCGTTTTTCGTTCGCAATTTCCGACGATTTTGGTTGCATAAAAAAGCAATGGTTCAATCAAATGAAACACCCCTACGTGGCGAACGAGAAAAACTATCGAAGAATTTTGTATCCAAATTTGGACAAAATCGGACAAGCCGTTTTCGAGATACATCTCGCACCGACTTTGAAAACTATGTTTTGAGATAATCGCGTTTGAAAAGTGGGTAAAGAAATGACGCGCTCGGCCGTTGGGCCGCTGCACGATCTTTCGGTAAATTCTCCGTATAATTTTGGCGATTGCGGAATTTCAACATGAAATGTTCACACAATATCCTTCGTACTTCAAACATAAAAAAAAAGAAGTTAAAATCGATTTTTCAAACAGTGTACTTCAATGCTGTTTCGAAGTTTGTCAGAAAAATTACTCGCAGGATAGAGATATTTTTTACCTTACCGTTAATCAGCAATCCCAGGGCCATACATTGGTCCCTCCGAAGTACTCGCTGCTTCGTCAGCTGCAATTCTCGATTGTCTGCGCTGAATTCTCCCTTCACGGGTCGCGTTTCGAGTTTGAATTTCAGCCTTCGCAATGCGGTCCGCATCCTCGATCTCGCATTGCCTGTCAGCATTTCTCCCGACTTGAATTCCCAAGGCATCCATCACTTGGAGATAGGATTTTTCCCCACAGTTAAAAACGCATGTGGCAATATTGGCAGCAATGTTGACAATATTTGAACCGTTGTGGAATATTTTGGGAGCTATTCTCCAAACGACGTTGTTGAAGCTTTCATTTGCGTTCTGCGTAAATCCGCCGACGCAGCGTTGTAGTAAATCATCAGAACTTAGGTCCCTTAATATTGGTTTGATGGTTTTAGCAACATCCAAATGTAGAGCGGGTTCATGGTGATAGTCCTTCAATGTTTTGGTAGCCTTCGCTTGCTGTCAAGAACACCAGGAGTCACTTCCTGGTGGACACCGGTCATGCTGTGGCTTATTATCCGTTGAAATCATGTGGAAAAACGTGGCCATGCTAGCTTTTTTCATGTTTTTGGCCGAATCACTATTGCGTCTGATGGCGAGGCCATAATAAATCGTGAGCTTATCAATAAATTTTTCCTGTTAATTTTCCCTTTCCTCCCAATCCTTTCGTATTCTTTTTACAGTTCCTGAGCCTGGTACCCATTCGTTTTTGAACATGTCCTACGCACTCTTTTTTTTTATCATTCTCGTATCCCCGTAAGGTGCGCTATCGACTATGTTCTTATAAGTTTTCGAGTCTCCGTCGCCTATGTAGTTTGTGTACTTCACTCCGTATTTTTCCTCGGATCTTGCAAATATTTCGCACATTGCATCTATCTCCATTTTCCCCGAAGAACCCTCATGGTTTACTTTACATTGGTCAGCATGATCCTGTACCCACGCTTCATACTTACTAGTATTTCTCTTGTTTTGCCAATTCGCACATGCCTGGCAAAATTTGCTTTTGACGTTTATATCAAGTACTTTACCAGTGTAATGACCGATGACACTTGATACACCCATCAACGAATTGAAACCCCGTTTCCGCCATGTCCCATCGCCAGACACGTTCAACCCTTCATTGGGCCGTTCTGTTGCTTCAGTCGTCCTTTCCTTCTCTTCTTGCACACTCGAGATACAAATCATCTCACGTACTGATTCCGACGCAGTTAGAATATTCTTCACAATTACATCATACGTGCATTGTACAACCGGTTGTGCTAAATCCATCAGCCCACAAAATCTTTGCATACCTCTCAGACCAATTCCAATCATCCGCATAGCGAAAATAAATCTCGTATTTATTTCGTACGCGTTTGAAATGTATGAGCAGGAGGATACACTTCGGGGCTCACAGGATGAACATTCTCGATGAATCGAGAATTCAGGATGAACAATCGAAATGTCTGGAAAACTTAGCACCGCACGCGGGCGCATCGAATGGCGGAAAGAGAGGTATGGGGGAGGAGAACACATCACGCCATCGCCCGTTGCCATGCGGTGCACGAGACGGTAACACGGGACGTTTCATTATTTTTGCACCCAGAAGTAAAAAAAAAGGGATTAAAAGTTTTTCTTCTACCATTGTATGACAAAAAATATTTCAAAGTTCATTGCAATTAATGCTAATGTTTCAAAACCTAACTAATTGACAAGTGACTGTTGGTATAAACCAATACGGTTGGTATAAAAAAATACGACGTGTGCGATATTATTTGGTACAATGCAGTAATAATACTGCATTGTACCAAATAATATCGCACACGTCGTATTTTTTTATGCAATTCTTACTTTCCCCCACTTACCTCATACCCATGCTCAACTTACCCCACGATCGGGGCAGGTTGAGCAAGTATAGCCTTAGTCATTTGAGAGCGATTATCTGTGAAACAATAAGGATAATAAGAATTTCGTCTACAGACTTGTTTTCCCAGATAAATTTCCTATTGACCAAAGTAGGTTTCATTTTTATACAGCAGACTGTTAAGGAATTACAGGGCAATAATTCCAAACTTGCTCGACATTTCCCTCCCAACCCTACGTTTAAATTGTCTTCTTATGATACGTTCGTTTTTTTGCAATCACCTAAAATTATGGAAATATAATGAGACTAACAGAAATAGTTCAAAACTTTAAGAACATTGGTATATAACGTATGGTACTGTGGGATTTGCACTAATGTCCCGCTGGTACATTTCAAACTTGGTCTTTCGATTTATTTTCGCCGGTCATGATCTAAGTCCTTGGAGAATCCTCGTCCGGACAAAGTTTGTTAAGAACCTCGTCATTTAAGCTTCCCGGAAGTTGCTGTCCTGCTGGTTTCTAGTCAATGGAAGGCTTCCACTGCGATGCTGAAATAATTGCGGTTTTCCTAATACTCGAACGGAGAAAGCCACCCTCGGAAAGGGCGTGGATCCGGATCTTCGACGGTGCAGCAGAAAGCCTACCAAGTCAAGCGCGTACATCTTCGTATTTTTCAATGGTGCAATCACTCAGGGCTGTATAACCGAGTTGAAAATGGTAGTTATAGCGAGCAGAAATGGTCGAAAGTTTCCTGCACGCGCAAATTCAGCATACCGTAGAACTTTCAGGGTGAATGCTGGATGTCTATAATCATAGACCCCATTGCTGCTGTTGAATCGTAGAAATAGTTGCGGTCACGAACCTCACACCTCGCAATGTGGCCCGTTACCAAGTGGTGGTAAAACCTTGCCTGAAAACAGCGGGTCCTATATTCTCATGAGGTACCAGCTTGGAATGCGGTTGTCTGATTCTCTGATGTTTCCAGGAGTTCCTGACCAACGCAACCACGAGACTTGTCCCTCCCTCCCCTCTCTCTCTCTTCTCTCTCTCTCTCTCTCTCTCTCTCTCTCTCTCTCTCTCTCTCTCTCTCTCTCTCTCTCTCTCTCTCTCTCTTTCTGCATAAATTGGACGACTATAGCGTGCCTTTTCTACTGCGTACCATTAATTATCCGAGGAAACAAATGTATCTGGATGGTGGTCCATTTGCAGTGGTCTACGCTGATTGATGATTTCCCCAGAACATCAGAGAGCCACTGGAGGGTTTGGGTTTCGAAGGGTTTTGCAATTTAGGCTCCGAAGGGTTTTGCAATCGTACTTGGACCGAGCAGACACCTGTATCTTGTCGATATAACATGTGAAAGGGAGGAGGGGTGATTCTATAGTCCTTGACCCAGTTAACCAGCCGTACAGACAATTGGTACTGTACTTCGTACTAGTGAGTGTACATACGTACGGTACAGACATCGAACGGTTTTCGTAATACATATATAGTCCTTTTAGTGTATCAGTATTTATCTTTATATTTTTTTACGAAATAATAATTCTTAAGAATCGTCTATTTATCTTCGTGTTCCAAAATCATTGAACGATACTATACAACGCATTTATTTCCCTGTGACTTGCTTCGTGCAACAAGCTATCCTAACAGTGATTGATGTGTCCTCACTTTGCCGTTACATGTACAGACATATCCTATATACATGTTGCGTTTAATATGTATTATAGTTCGGTGAATAGGTGAAGGAATGTGTTTAAAGATTTACGGGGCAACTCTCAAAGGCGCACGAACGAAACGTTCTTTTACCACCCTCACGTGCTTTCGGAAGATCTATACGTTTTCCCGACTGTGGTCCGTGATAACCGAGCATTACTTATCGAATACGACGTTATATATGGCTGATGCAGCCCGAGGTCGTTTCACGGCGCGCCTCTGTTCTCCCTCATTGCCTGATTGGCTTTAGCGAATGAGTCAATCAATAAAAAATTCACGAAATTACTCCAAACTTATTTTCCTAGCTCCGTCTACGTCTTACAGTGACTCATTTTCGTTCCTGTCCCTGAGTTACGGTAAAAGATGTTTATCGTACAGCCAGGTTGCAAAACTGTCGGGATATCGTGACATCCGCTGTGTCTTGCAAGCTTGATTATCCTTTTTTTCGTAGTATTGCCTATAGAAATAGCTTCGAAATTTTGTTGTTAACAAATTACAGCTTCATAAGATCATTCGCCACCAAGCGTGGATATGATCTGCCTGATAGATCATTCAACGCAAACATCTTTTTATGATATTGAAGTTCGCGTCGTTGACATGCAATAAAAACTATTCTTTATTTTTCCCGTTCGTTATTTTCATTATGATCCAAAAGCTTTCCCCGTAGATTTAGGCTGTACATCTCTATTGAGAATTCTAAGAGAATGTTTGAGTAATTTACGTAGACTAAACCTACCAAATAAATTCGGGGATTTGAAAAAGGTCTTTTTTTGCATTTCAAGGATACAAATTACAGCATTATTTTTTTTCTTGCAAAAATCCACATTCTTCATTCTTCTAAAAATTCTGCTCTTCCCCGTAGATATTAAAGGCTGTTCTCAGGTAGTTTTATGATAATGTAACCAGTAAGGATATATCTGGTGACAATATATTTTGAACCCGTTATATTGACGTAACGTTGGCTATCAGCATATTTAGCTGTTTTGAGTATGGTTTTCATATTAATATAGGGTAGGAAGGGGCATGTTGAGCAAGTTTAGAATAATCGCCTTGTAATTCCTTAACAATCTGCCGTATAAAAATGAAACCTACTTTGGTCAATAGGAAATTTATCTGCAGAAAAAAGTGTGTAGACGAAATTCCTGTTATCCTTATTGTTTTACAGATAATCGCTCTCAAATGACTAAGGCCATATTTGGTCAATCTGCACTGATAGAAGGGTAAGTTGAGCATGAGTATGAAGTAAGTTGGGCAAAATAAGAATTGCATATAAAAAAAATCAGAATTACTCCCTACCCGCACTTCGCTAATCTAACCTAACTTCAGTTGCTGTGGAAAACTCGTACGGGTATAGATGGCCCTATATTCTTTTGATTCTCTGGTATACTTTTACTCCAGTATCTATACCAAGGTGTCAGAAGTATTGGCCTTTTGCTTAGTGGTTGATGCGCCAGATAATGCACGGCTAGCCGGTCACCGCTCCGGGCATTGGCCATGAACAACGCTGCTTAACTCGAAGTACCGCCGGAGTCGAACTCCAAGTCGAATGTGTTTAAAATAACGTTTACTGGTTGATGCGCCAGTTAATGCACGGCTAACTGGTCATCGCTCCGAATATTGGCCATGCACAACGCTGCTTAACTCGAAGAACCGCCGGAGTCGAACTCCAAGTCGAATATGTTTAAAATAACGTTTTCCCATGCGTGTATTTATACACACAGACACGCACGCACATGGGGGTTTTTTTTCGATGACGTCCCCCACCAGCTTCTTTATCATCTCAACGTTCGTTGATGGCACAGTAGTAACGAGGAACAGAGAACATGTATGTCGTCTACTATAGTGGCATACACCCATATTCACACACCTAGAGAAGCACACAGACGATCATACATATGTGATGTTAGATAGTTGATTGGGTACTTATTTGGCCACAGTCCAGGGACAACGAGGAAGAGAAGCCTCATCCCCAACGTATTTTCTCCCCTTCTGTGCCTCAAAATGTCCATTACTCCATTAGCGGTCCCCGTGTTAACTCTTCATTGCGTCGTATCTCGCTCTATGAGCCTCTCGACGGTCCTTACACCATTGTCCGAGCTTAATGCCCGTCTTCCGCGTGCTACCGCTGGTGAAGATATGTCGGTGTATACGTGTGTGTGTGTGTGTGTGTGTGTGTGTGTGTTTGTGTGGGTATCTATGTGTGGTATATATATAAAGGGTGTCTCAAAATGACCTGACATTTTAATTTATTAATAAAACGTAACATTTATTTGAAAAGTACGATTTTTTTTATTTTAATATAAGGTACAAACATAAAGGTTATATGTGGAACACAATATCCGATAAATGGCCGCTTCGTTTCTGTTTGCAAACGTTCACTCTTTTGACGAAATTTTCAATAACATTTTGGCATAATTGCGGACTAATTTCATTAATGGTGCGTCCAATGGCTTCCTTGAGCTCCGGAATGGTTTGTGGATCATTGGCGTACACTTTTCCTTTCAGAAAACCCCATAGAAAGAAGTCCTATGGCGTCAAATCATACGATCCTGGTGACAGATTCACATCGTCGCGGCGCGAGATAACACGTCCATGAAACTTCGTCTGCAATAACTGCATTATTTTCGTAGTGAATTTTGACAATATTTATGCGTTGCTCAATTGCGGTATTCTCCATGTCTAAACCTCAATACCTCCTGATACCAGTTGTCAAAGATTTGTACTCTATGTTCGCCGGAAAAAGAACTGGCGCGCAATTTAAACTGTCAGGTCATTTTGAGACACCCTTTATATACACAGCTAGCTAGAATGAATCGAGCGAAAACGTTTTCCTTCCGAGTCAAGCGGTGCCCGACTCTCAAAGTCTTCTGACCACTGTACTGCTTTCTCCTACATTATACTCAGCGCACATGTTCTACCAACCTGAACTTTTTCTAAAACCTTCCAGAGCACTTTTTCCCCGACGTTGTATCGAGTTCTTAATGAGTATCGGCATCGATTCGACGTTGGACTCAAGAAGGGAAGCATTAAAATGGGCCTGAACTTTCCATCATTCGATTACAACAAAATTTCAACACATTTTTTTTCTATAATTACCCATGCAGAAATTTGTTGAGGAGTCTCCAGATCCTACTACATCCCTATAGGGCTGAAATAGCGACGCCGCATTGGTATCCAAATGTATTCTGTGTTATTTCCAGACTGACGTCGTTTGAGAATTTTTTTTTGAAATTCTCAATCGCAATTCCTTGGATCTCCCAAAAAAAATATTCTTTCAAGATCCCGTGCACAAATTTGTCGGCGTGTCTCAATATGCACCCACATTTCTATAGGAATTTTTTAGGGACACCGCACATAGGGAGTCCTTATTAGGATGTAATTGGATTCTGCGCCACCCTTATTATTGCTATATATTTTCAATGTTCCTTCGTATGCTCTTGTGGGCTTTCCCCCAACCCTTTCCCTCTTACGTCACCCTTGCCATTTGACAATTTACAGTTCCCCTTGCGGAAATTGAATTCGGGCTTTAATCGGGCCCATCTTAATTTTCCCTAACTTTATTAAGGCCTTAGTCTGGAAGCCTCACATCGGCCATCAGTGGCCGGCCACATTTTGCTACCGAGGGTCATTGAAGGCAAAATAACCAAAACCTTTAAAAGTTCCTCAACGGTGCCTCATAAAATTTTAATACATTTGAGGTTTAGAATTCTTTCGCATATTTTGACACGTTTGATCCCGTATTGTTGCAATGAACGAACTGCATGCGTGTTGGTTCAAGGCATCACAGCTCGTCTACTAAACGCAAAGTTTAATTATTATATTTAATCGATCTCGATACTTATTATGTCACAGATTCTTTAGTGAAGCAATTTTTACTGATTTGCCCCTATAATAGCAAAGTCTAGTAGTATTGGGGAAATAGTTACTAGAGAATCTACAACTACACCCCTTAAAGGCCTTTACTTGGTCTCCGTTGTTAGACCATACTTTTAGTCAACCTATCTACCCTACCATTCCCTAATAGGGGCCCGGTTCGGCTCTTCTACGGAAAACCCTACTATGGAATCCACAAATATTTTTGCCACAATCCACAAATAAATCCATTATTTTTGCCTTCAAATTCATGCAAAAATAATGGATTTCTTTTTACTACACCTAATATTTTATTGAAAGTTCCGAATTGTATTCGGTATCCAATTCGGTATATACCCAATATATCGAACTTGCATGAGGGCCCAGGGAAACTAAAGAAAATATATGCTGATACAGGCTGTATTTTACAGTTTCAGTTATGTTATCATTGGAAACCCACTGTGTCATATGTGATAATCGGTGCACAAACGAATGCGCGACCAAGCGTTCGTCCACCCGAGTATTGGTACAGGTCTACGATGCTCGGCACGGGCAATTGCCTCAGCCGTACATCCACTGTGCGCTTATCACTGTTGGTCGGGACAATTGTAATAAAAGTTTATCGATACGCAGAGGCGGCAGGGATGGTGGTGACGCTTCGAGTGTTCCTTCGGTCATGTCCGTTTGTTAGAAGATTAGGATATTCCGACGTGCCTGGGGATACGGATTTTTTTTTAACAATGTAGAAAATAACCCTCGTCTCTCGATTATTTTTACGCTTCCAAGAGGAGAAAAGTATAAATGGAGGACACCCTCGGTTCTCCCGGTCTTTTTTTCTATAGACGTTCGAAAAAATTGTTCCCTCGAGATATCTAAATTCCTTCTGTATAGTAGGCAAGAAATTTTTGCGGATGTACTGCGTTTTTCCTATATATCTGCAGAGAAAATATTATCTTTTGGTTCTTGGTTTGCATCTCGGGTTGAATTACGAATGAATTAAAAAGAAAAAAAAAAAGAATAGTTGCCAGCAGCATGGGAAGGCACGATAGGAAGAGGAACGTTGCGGTGAGTGCACGAGAACGGGAGAGCCGAGGAGGTTGCTCGTAACAAAAGTAGCTTATGGAGGTTGGAAAAAAGCTGCCCGAGGAAAGAAAAACGAAACAAAAAATGCGAGAACAGAATACGACTGGAAGAAAAGGGAAAATTTAAAAATTGTCCACTGAGTGCTTCGGGTGCTCTCGTCGTTTATCCCGCATCGTTATATATTTTATAGCTTCGCAGTACGTGCAGCTTTCTGATATCGTATCGTCGGCGAGGTAAAAAATATACGTACCTTGGTATATCTAGCGTATGCGCGCGGATTGGTGCGTCGCTATTTTCTGATTGTTTTCGCAATATCACTCCCCACGTGCACAATACACATCTTTCTTCTATACTGTTCTATTTTCCATTTATCTCGAGTCCTTCATCCGGTCCTTCTTTTATTGTCAAGTTCTCGAGGGCGTTTGGCGCTCTGCAAAAATTTTCAATTATTCCACGTTGGTCCGCGGCCTATTGGGAAAAACGAGCGAAGCATTATTTTTTTCCTCTCCTAGATCCATGATCCACCCTTTCTCTACCTCTCTCTCTCTCTCTCTCTCTGTTCTTCGATTTCTCACGAAGTCAACCGTCCGTTCACATATTTGTCGAGAATAAACCGGACGGATATTATGTCAGGCGAGCTTGTTTATTTATTTTTTAAGCTAAAAACTACAGACTACTAGTGATCGATATAACGCTTATTTGTATTTCATTCCCTTTTTTAGCGTAATGAAAACAAAAGAAAAATGATTTGTGTACGTTTTTTTTTATAAAAAATGAAACAAGAGTGATTGGATGTTGTGGCCTTTTCTACATTTTATTTCCGGTATCGGCATTGAATTGCGGCATTATGAGAATGGAGACGAGATATTTTTACTCAAACTGTGAATTCTACACGGCAAATTCATGTGTGTTATTTGTTACACGTGAGGTGTGTCATTTTACGAATTAATACGTGTAAATGCCAACGACTCATGTACCTTTATATAAATATCCGTTGATCCATCTGAATACGATTTTAAAGATGTTAAAATTCACACAGTGTTGAGTGTACGGCCGATAAACTACTGCTAAGACGGTCCTCGAAGTCAAATGTCTTCAAAGTCACTTTTCCCTATATGTGTATACACTTTTCTACTCCGTTTTGATCAACGTCAGGTGAGAGGATCAAATATCTAATATTTCCCTTTTCAGAGCTGAAAAATGTCATTCCGTACGTGATCTTTGCGTTATTAGAGTAGTAAAGGTCTAACCAGGTGAAATTAAATTCGATGCTTGCAAACCGGCTGGGGAGAAAGACAGAGTGAGCGAGGACGGGAGAAAAAGAGCAAAAACACAGATCGTGTCGATACGAAATTACAACTTTCAGTCTGATTAAGGATGGACACGCGATGCGGGCGTTCTCCATGTTTGCGTTAAAATCGTTGAAGAATACAATCTTACTCGAATAGCAAAAAAAGAAAGTGAAAACGTGTTTAGCCAACTGAGACGTCATTGTACCTGAAGGTGTAGTATAGAAGGTGTAGGTGTATTAACCTCATCGATCATTCGTACGAAAACTATAGGGTAGGGAGGGGCATGTTGAGCAGTCGAATACGTTGGGCAATCGAAATATCTGAAAAACTAAGCACAGCATGCGGGTGCATCAAATGGCGGAACGAGAGGTATGGTGGAGAGGAACACATTACGCCATCGCCCATTGCCATGCGCTGCACGACATGGTAACATTGGACGTTTTATTATTTTTGCACCCGAAAGTAAAAAAAAACATGATTAAAAGATTATCTTCTACCATTGTATGAGAAAAAATATTTCAAAGTTCATTGCAATTAATGTTAATGTTTCAAAACCTAACTAATTAACAAGCAATTGTTGGTTTATTACTGCATTGTACCAAATCATGTTGCATACGTCTGACTTTTTAATGCAATTCTTACTTTGCCCAACTTACCTCATACTCATGCTCAACTTACCCCACTATCGGGACGGGTTGAGCAAATATGGCCTTAGTTATTTGATAGCGATTATCTATGAAACAATAAGGATACCAGAAATTGCGTGTACAGACTTTTTTGCCCAGATAAATTTCCTATTGACCAAAGTAGGTTTCATTTTTATACGGCAGACTGTTAAGGGATTACAGGGCGATAATTCCAAACTTGCTTAACATGTCCCTTCCTACCCTATCGCCAAAACGTATCAAATATTTTTGGCGAATTAAAAACTTTTGACATCTGCGTTTGTGACACAAAATTTTATCTCATCCTGCGCGAGTGAACGCCAAATGAGGTTGAAAAATGCTCTGTACGGTATAGTATGAGTGAATTATCGGTGTGCAAAGTTTTTAATTGTACGAATTTCAAGTTATATTAAAAAATAAACGAATTCTCGAGAGGTCAAAGAAAATGTTGTAGCTTCCGTCCGTAAAAGTGCGGAGGCCACCAAGTTTTGGCTGGAGTCCCACGCTGTTCGTGCGATTTTTGGCAGGCGAGTGAAGGAATGGACTGACGTGGGAAACAAGCCAAACGCTACCTTTGCTACTCAAAAAAAAAAAAATGTTCATCTGCAAAATTTTGTACGGTTGAAGCTGCATTCAACCGTATACTCGAAGCACTTGTATGGCAAAATGGTTGATAGTCCTTCTAAGTGCTCGCTACATCCTCCACGGAAGAATTGTGGCAGCTTTACCGTCATATACGGAAAATGGAAACTCTTCTTCGCCAGACGTTGCGACGGAGCACCACATTGTGTGCAATGTCTGAACCGATATATTACATTGTGTGCACAGTTGCACGGTATGTCAACGTAGGCCTGTACGTGTGCACGGATGTGGCTAGGTGAAGAAGAGTACTTCTGGCACAAGTTACGCGCACATTTACTGTTGTGCTCCGGCGCAATGTGCTGCTATTTTTTTCTATGGAGGAGGGTTACCAGATGCTTGTGTGGTGAGCAACTTGCTAGGGGCTAGTTTTCCCTGCGGACTGTATTTCTCCGAACCAAAAGCGACAAATATAGTAATAAGGCAAGAGCCTACTATTGCATTCTGTATGCACTTATAGATAGAGAGAGAGGGGGGGGGGGGGGAGAATGAGAGACATGGGAGCGGACGTTTAGCTTTGGCAATTCACCACGACGGCTTGAAGTGGATACTTTAACACTCCACCACTGCGTGTGTTCGTAGATGTGTATGCGAGGTGTTCTATGTCAATAGTTACGAGAAATGCGTTTTATCGTTCAGTAATTATTTCTTGGAGGGATTGTCCATATTCGTCTTATTTTACGTCGTCTTGAGAAATTTTTATACATTTGAAAAGGTCGAATAAAATCCACAACCTCTTCAGGTAGCAATTTCGAAAAAAAAATTGTCCAAAAGTCGCCGAAATGAGTATTAAATGTCCACCCGTAGGTTGGTTTTAATTCGACAACCGTCCGAAAAGATAACTTTTGGACATATTTTAGGAAACATTGGACACTTTTAGGTAACTTTTAGACATATTTTAGGTAACATTTAGGTAACTTCCGGTGGACATATGGTACGTATTTGGACAACTTTTTCGAAATTTCTACTTGGAAAGGTTGTGGAATTCGTTCGACCCCTTCAAACGGATTTTTCGAAAATCAACTTCTAATAGGGTGTCATAGGGTGTAAAAGTTTGTATGGAAACTTGTATTCCTTGCATGTATGAACTTGAAACTCGGTATAAATATTCGTCAAAGAAGATAATAAAACCCATATTTCAAGATTTTATAAAATAACCTCTAATTAGGGGTGCAACGGGCTGTTGAAAATTGTGTGGGAAAATTGAATTTCCTGCTTTTATCTCAATGAAATTCGTAAGATATGTACCGTAAAGGGCGTAGAGGTGCACCAACAATAAGACAGAACTAGCTTCTCGCATGGTCAACTATATTTGGGCTGTTCGAGAGTATCGAGTGTCCAAAGCTTGAATGTACATGCCGAAGACAGCAATGACATTGTATGACACTGTAGTCGAAGGTTGGCACTTTTATACTACTACTACTATTTCGTCAGTCACTGTAGTCGAAGGTTGGCACTTTTATACTACTACTACTTTAGTCCGTCAGTCTACCACCGTGTCTGATAAATTTGATTTGACACATCCTAAAGTCCACACGGACGAAGTCGCGGTCAAAAGCTAGTCACTTATATCAATGGAAAGCTTCAGGGAATGCAAAATAAAAAGCAAAGTTTGCAAATGATTAGTTTTACCCGCTGTACACCTTGACGCCGAGAATAGCGACTTTATTTCTGGATAAAGTGGCTCTATATAGTAGACGTGGTGAATATTGAATGACTATTGCTAATCCCTAGACGGAGAATGGCCTACTTGGCATGAAATGCTCCATACATGTGTTTGTGTTTCTATATATTCATTTATGAATGCGTATGCACAGTGCAAATTGTACAGACACTCGTATATCTATGTACCAGGGTCATGTATGAAAAGACAACGTGAGAAAGAGAGAGAGCAAATACGAGAGGAAGAGAGAGATAGAGAGAGAGAGAGAGGTCGTCAGAGCTACTGGTAGCATAGTCGTTTCGCACTCACGGGCAGGCTTACCTCTATCTTCTTCACAATTATAGTGCCTCTGACTCGTGCAACATACTGCACACATGGACGTCCGTATTTTCCGAACAGATGGGGTTTCCTATTTGGTCCACGGTGAAGCTTCCCTCATTCTCTGGCCGACTCTCTGGCTTTCGTTTTCTCCTACGGAATCGGTGATTCTTCACAACCTTTTCTTGACGCCCCTGTGACTGTGTGTGTGTGTGTGTGCAGATATATTGGGATCGCTATTACTGTCTTCTTCGCGTACTTTGATAAACGTCCACGCCACGGGACTCTTCGTAGGTGATTGGATTTTCTCGACGTTTGTGGTAATTGAGGCTATTTCTTCGAAACAAAGAAACATGGATGGATAGCTACAAAGAAGAGGTTTCTGCGAATGACACCTTCTTGTAGGTACTTACATGTTATAAAATTTCAATAAATTATGTTCTATCGTAAAAGTCATATATACACGTAAGAAACGAAATGCCTTGAAAATCCAACGATTCGATCCCGATATTCCCAAAATTCATTTGGGGCAGTATTGGTGTCTAGAACGCTGTTTTGGAGGTGATTTTTAGGATAAAAGAACTGTTGAACTGTGCCAGTTTTCTTTCTGATTTTTTTTTACACGTGTTTATGGATCCTTTAAGAATAAATAAAAGTTAAAAAAATGAAAAATATTGTTATTATGTACTTTTATATGTTTGTTTACATCGGTGCGCGAAAAACGCTCCCAATTGCCGACCAATGTTGTAGACGTTGTATAAATGTGAAAAAAGAATAAACATATTCTCAATCTATATGGCTGTTGGGATGTTTGGTACCAGATTCAGGAAAGAAAAAAATGTACAAAATAACAGCATGCTAAACTTTGATTATCAATTTTTCCTATTTTTCTGAACATTCTACGAGTTATATATTGAAAAAAAAATATATTTTCACTTAATTCTGCTATTAACGTTGAAAAACAGTCTACTAAAAGTGTATACGCCAAATCTGAGCTCAATCGGCCAATTGGTTATCGAGATATCGTCGTTGTCGATTTGAAAAACATCGTTTTAAGATAAACGCGTTTAAAGTTTGCTGCGTCTAGACCGTATACCCCGAGCGTACTTATAATTGCTTATAGCTCGGATAATTTTATGAGTATCATTAAATCGTTTTTACAGACGTATTGAGGGAGGTCTGTAGAATAATTATAAACAATTTTAAAATATGATTTTTTTTCCAATTTCCAGGCAACAATATTGTCTTGAATTCATTATCGAATGTAGATATGAAGGATTGGTGTATAGTTTCTGCCAGCGTCATTCAACACTTGTCATTTACGAAATAATTCACGTGGAATTCTTAAATCGTCGATGCATGCATAACTAGTATATCCTTCATTACTCTCATTTTCTTCTTCCATGTTTCGCATCAGTAAGCATTGTCTGGTCGTTCTACATATTCATTCGTTTGCCTCCGAGATAGAGTGAGAGTAGGAAAGCCAACACGATCAATCGTCATTAAAATTCTGGCTCTCGCGTATACTTGCCTGTCTGACGTGTCTTAACGAGGACTGTTCACGACGTACGAGGCATGCGACGAGAAATTTCCGAAACGAGAATCCGGATATTATCTAAGAAAAATCCCATAGATTGGATACGGAGAGGAAATATATTGAAAAAAAAAATTCGTTTTCAGTAACTTGGTGAATTAATCATATGGCTAATATTGAACGTAAGGAACTTTCATTTTTCACAGTACCTTTTTTTGATTATTTGTTACAGGATTATTGATCTGCTGGCTCGAGAGAAAACGAATCTCCAATCACGCAGACATATCGTTGAGATGGTTCAAACTGTGAAGAAAAACTGATTCATATCATTTCGAGGCAGCGAGTTCGAGCTCGACTTTGGAAATAAATACAGAAAGAGAATCTGGGCCATCAGATTTTCAAGCTGCTCATGCATAATCAACGATGTGGGCAGACGAAGTTTATCAATGTGGATGATTGACATATCGAGTTATTTGGCCTCTTCTTATACGAGGTTCTGACGAGAGTCTCTCTCATTTGAGATTCTCACTTTATGGCTTTTTCCGATTAGAATATTCCGATGAGAAAGTTGGACAAAACAAAATATTAATCGAGATAATCACCGATTTACGGGTGGGATGGAAAAAATGTTGAAGAGGTAACGGAAATAGAAGAAACAATATCCTAACGCTTGTCGGATATCGAAAAGTAGAGAAACGTCAGTAAGAAAGACTCCGTTAGCTGCGGAAGACCGCGACGCGCGTCAGAATGATTATGGTATTTCCGCGAAGAAGATCTCTGTGGCTGAAGGTGGCAGTATTGGCAGCAGCGGTCTGGTTGACCGTTTGCTTTCTCCTTTATACGGAAGATCGAGCATCAGCTGCGGATGTCCAGAATGGCTTGGCACCATCGGGTGTTGGTGTCGTTCCTCAAGTGGCCAATGGTTTCATGCCACCGGCTCTAGCCCTCAAACGGGAAACACAGAGCAACGGCAACAGTAAACCAAAGCTCAATCAGTCCGGACCCGAACAAGGTATGTACTCAGATTGGAAAATAGATCGCACAGTTTAAGTCCCTTTAGTTTTTTTCGTCACGAGCTGCCTACGATGAAGCTGAGCGTCGGTTCATTGTCGTCTTTGAATCTGATTGGCGTCACAGATAAAAACTTGGAAAAGAACTTAAAGAGTTGTCCTTCGTATACTTGAAATATTTCGCCAACGAAAGGCAAAAAATTAGTGAAGACATTATTAAGGAGGTTACTCAACTATTGCGTAATGTTAAGAGTTTGCTGAAATTTATTGAGGATATTTGCGAACGGATTTTGCGACTCCGTGCAAAATTAGAAGTCATTCGTCTGCATAATTGTTGAGCAACCAATTATTGAAGTTAAGCTCTTATACATGGGCGACATAGCAAAAGTTATACGATAATTCTGATACGACGCTCGCAACACAAAATTGTTAAGAGTTAAACACAAGTAGGCTGAAAAAATTCTTGACATTCTAATGAATAATTTCAAAAAGAGTGGAGCGCTTTGGCTGCCTCGTTATCGAGATATTGTTGAAACAAAACAGAAAATTTCAGCTGATTTGCATAAAACGATAAAGCGCGCTACGAGACGTGGCAACATTGCTGTCAAGTCGGCCATTTTGAATAGGCGCCGCAATTAGAAACGCACAAACTATTGCTTCGTCGTTATGAATTTCTTACCGCGTTTTCATAAAGAGTACTTAAATATTTTTATCAGTATTATGATTTTTTTCCCGCATAATCACCAGAGAGAGTAATATGACGCAAAATGTTCACAAAAAGATAATAATTTAAATTTGCTTGTCACCAGTCGAAGAAACTTAACGGATATTTGGCACAGTATAGAAAATATTAGAAGGTTCTAATATTTTACCTACCTAGGTTATTCTAGGTAGGTACAGTATAGAAGGCCAAGCCGTGTTTTTCTTCATGTTTTATATATGTTATGCATAATTCCTCTTGACAGACGCCGCAGTGCATGTGTTGCAAATCAATTATGCGTTGTCCCTCGACTGCGCATTCATTTTCCGACTCAACTACTTTTTATCGCTGCTTTCCATTTTCTGCTTGGTTTAACCGAAAATACTGTTTTTCACTTTGGATTTTTCCTTTCCATCTTTTCATTTTCGTCGAAGACAAAAACTGAATTTGCGAAAGATGTTTGATAGCTAAGTGCTCGCAATGTGGCGTTTGTATCCGAGCTCACTGCGACCAGCTAATGAGAACTGAATTGCGCGTTTGCCACATCTCAAATTAGTTAATAACGTATTCGTGATGTAAATATTTAGACAAAAAAAACGATTAACAACATTTCTAAACAGTCAATTATATGCATTTCACATATTTGTTAACTGATATTTGAATATTTTATTTTTCATATAAATTTATATATTTATTATATTTAAGTAACCGAAAGTTCGATTATTCGGAATTGACAAACGTCCTGGTTATCATTATTTTGGCCTTAATCATTTATTTCCACGATATTGGAGTTTGAATCGATGGAGCGCAACGAAAATATTTTTTTTCTAATTTTCAATTTTCTTTGGCAGAACGAAGCTACAGCAAACTTTTTCACGATCCTCAGTAAGGACCTACAACCCAAATCGATCGAGAATGATTTTTGATAAAAATAAAAATGAAGAAAAAAAATTGTTGCATTCCAACGATGCAAACTTCAACAATATTTTCTACAACTATCCTTAATTTATTATATTACTTATTTTTAATGAACAACTTATTAATAACTACAGGTGTTGGACACCGTTGATTTACCGTTATCGGTGACAAAATCCGTTACCCGGCCTCAATCGCCAATAAGAAATAAGCCGATTTTTTATCTGGAATTTACACTTTAAGCGAATAAATCGTTGGGTTTCGATTCGAAGGTGGCGGTGTTCTCGCTGCACCGAGAGATCCCGCCGACGCTGCACCCGGAGAAATGGGGAAGCCCGTCGTTCTCCCGACAAATCTTACTGCCGAGATGAAAAAGCTCGTCGATGATGGTTGGCTCAACAACGCTTTTAATCAGTACGCCAGTGACCTCATTTCCGTCCACAGGAATCTTCCGGATCCGCGGGATCAATGGTAAGGCTTTGCATAATCAAGGCAGCACAGATAAAACAATGAATATGCAAAACGGATATTGAATCATTATCATTGAAGAATCGCATCTCTGAAGCTATCCAACATTTAAGGGGATGCGAGATGCATTACAGAATATTTTAATCGTCTATTTCTTTTTAACGGGCAATATATCCTCAACTAAGCTGAACAACGGCACTTTTTCCGGAGCTTTTTACAAGGGTAAATCCTAAAAAATTCGAAAGAGTATCGATGGTAAATTACTTATTAATAATTAGAATGTATGCAATTTGTAAAAATTGATTTAACCGTCAATTGTTCATGTCATGTACGTTGTTCGTCGAGAATACACGTTCCTGAATCGTCCAGTTCACACTCGGATCTGTATAATCCACGAAGATTCTTGTAAATTAATGTTTTTTTTTTCAGTCTGTCGAGCCAAATTTTCGAAATAAAAAGAAAATTAAATTGTCGTATTTCCCTTCATAAACCTTTCATATATTAGCAACGTGGAAATTGAAGAATCATTGACTTTATAATAGGTTTTAATAAATTAAAAAAAATACGTATTATTTAGTTTTTGAGAAATGTAATCGGAGAGCTAATTATAAAGCAATAAATGGAGTGTGACAGACATGTTACATTGTGCCGTAACATTCCTTTATAATTCATGGAATGCTTTGAAGCAGGTGTTTTGCTTCTTGTAGCCCAAACAAACCCAAACAAACAGCTAGTTCTTGTCGTTTTCATATTTTTCGCAAATTCGAATTTTCCAATCTCGCGACAAGTGAACTTCCAACAAATTTATATTCAATTAACGACATCTAGTCTGCATTAATTACACTTAAAAGCCAAAGAACGGGTTGCAGAAATCGTGTGGCATCGATCAACAAAAAGGATCAAATGTAAATATGGGATTTTGTGAGGACTTAGATGGTCTGTTACGGAACTGTCACACGGTAACACAAAACTCTAAAGTTCCAACATTTTTCTTCGTGTCAAATTTCGCGTTTCAAATGTTTAGAAAAAAATGTTCTCAATAAAAAACGAACAGTGGCTCGATAGACTAGAGAGAATCTAATTCTGAATATTAAAAAAATGAATTGCATTGAGAAGTACTAATAACTGTTCAAGTTATCTTTAAAAACGTCCCGAAACCACATTACCAACATACATACCTCCACATGACATATTAGATACATCCAGCAATGTAATGTAAGCGAATGCTTTGGAGGTATGCAACCCCCGAAGTTATTAATACCACGAAATTTCGCATTCTCTAACGGGAAAAAAATTCTTGTAAAAAAAAAAACACGACATATTTCGCAACGCGTTGTGTAATTTTCGTGCGCACCTGGTTTACATACAGGTGAGAACCGTGCACTGTACTTCCATGCTTTGGGTGATACGGTTGCACGCTGTTTGTGTGGTCGCTGGTGTGTTCAAAATATGCTTTGCTCGCCCACTCGCGTACGATCGTAAATTCCAGGCCTGAAAGTTTTCACCAAACGCAGAGAAAGAGGAAGGGTGTGTGTGTATATGAGAGCGAGCGCGAGAGAGAGAGAGAGATATGGGTATGAGAATAACAGGCGCAGTCGTGCGCCACGACCCGGGAATTAAGCCCATGAATGTTAATTACAATTTACATGATATTAACCGACATTATCAGGACAGGTGGGCGAAGTTCTCGCGGTTGTGCCTGTTGTCACTGACATGAGAGAACGCTGCTAACTATCGTCTCTTTCTTTCTCTCTCCCCCCTCCCCCTTTCTCGCTCTCTCTCGCTTTGTATACCGCCGCGTTGTGTTAACCAACAGTATAATCAAGGGTATAGCAGTATTCGTCACACGCACGTGTTACACGTTCAAATTCTATCTCGATATTGCAAAACTTTTGAATACGCGGGCGACGTCCTCACTTCTTGAAGACTAGGGTTCAACGTACACAAATTATCATCCAATTTCTCACCTTATCCATCACGCGGAGGCGTTGCTGGGTTTGAGACCCTCTAGATCAGCACATTTTCGCACTTCCTATTAGGTCAATCAATTGCCCTGGAGCAGTATGGATAAATATTAAAAAATTCGCGATAATACCAACTTTCCAGTGTAGAAATATGAGTCGAGAAAGAGTACTGCTCCTTATGTACCTTCCCTCGATGGTTTCAGGCCATGGTCAGGCCTTCCAGCATGGATGATTCGCTATTTAACAGGTATTAGGTCAAGCCTCGATCCACCGTTCCCTTTTTCGGGAAATGATCAACAACTGGCCGTGGACTGACAAGGAAAGGAATCGGAAAATCGCTGCGAGTTGACGAGAAAGGCCATTTTGCCTTCAATGGCCCTCGGTAGCAAAGTGTGACCGGCCACGGATGGCTCACGCGAGGCTTCCAGACTAGAGCCTCAATAAAGCTAAGGAAAATTAAGATGGGCCCGATCAAAGCCCGAACTCAATTTGAGCACGGATTGATGGTGTACTGACAGGGACCTGCATGAGAATTAACCCTTCTTAAGGCATAGGGAATATTTTTACCACCAATTTATTTTTAAATTATTGGCGCTAATATTTTGTGGTAGGAAAATTGACGCCAATAATCTAAAAATAAATTGGTGGTAAAAATATTCCCTATGCCTTAAAAAGGGTTAAAAACCACAAACCTCCTGGTTTACTTTTTTGTCTCATTCAATAATTTGGTTGTTCGTTATGTTCATGTTAATACTCGTTGTTACACCATTATTTTTTATTAGCATTTTTATTCTCGTAGATTTTCATTGATGAAAAAAATGCTTATAATAGCGAATAGAATTACAACAGATGAATTCGTTTCATCCTAATCAACTATAAATATCTTTGATGGGTAGAAAGCAAAGTTGCTTTACACAGTTCTTAAAGTCGGGCTCCATTTTTCAGGAAATGTCAATGTTCTGGCCGGGTATACATTACGTGAAAGTGTACTTGCTCGCAATGTATTCCGGCCATAACATTTTAATTTCTAAACATAAAGCGTAAACGGTAAAAAACAATTTTGTAATCAGGTGAATCAGACGAGGCAAGCCTGACTAGGTTCCGACACAAAGTAGGGAACACCCGGTCACATTTCTGCATGGGTTAGCGTCATTGATTCTCATTTCACAATTTATACCTAAAAGCATCATGAAACTGTATTTTGAGTACGGTACGAATGTCTTTACAAACTTCATCTGAGATATTTGCAAGATGAAACTTTGGTACATAATTTCTTACATTTAAAGGCAAAGGACGCATCTGAATTTGCTCCCGGTGTGCTCGATGTCAGCAAGAATCAAATGAACTGCCAACCCAAGAATCTCTTTGATGCCCGGCTACGAGTCGAATCTACCCTCAAAGAACGTAAAACCGTTCGAGAGAAAGTTGGTAAAATGCCCCGAAGCTGTAGGTCCACTTGCCGCAAACCGAGAATGCAAATTTAAATATGCAAATGCTCGAAACGCTTGGTTTAATAAGATGCTCTTTCACGTGCCGCTACGCATACATCCTTGCGGGAACCAATTATCGTATTACTGCGCATCCCAAAGGGTGTTCAAGTATCAGTGCGCCCCGTAACCTTCGAAGTGGTTGCGGATCGGCTGCAGGGATTCCCAACTGGGTTTTCGATGTTGAGTGAGTCGATGAGGTAGGTTGACTATAAAATAGTACATCATGTACCAAGGAGGCAATGTCCCTGCTACCGCGGTGCCCACGCGTATTTATATAACAATGCCATGTTTTCCGAGCTTTTGTATTGTTAAATATCTGTCGCTACAAGCACGTGCAGAAGCTGTATTACATACGGAAGCTGTATAGCGCGCGCAGAGAGCGGGTGGAGCTTCCCCCGTAAAGACCCAAACGTAGTTGTTGAATGCATCAGCATATTTAAACGTACTATCTTATTCGTAATTTGTCGCGGTGTCACGTGAAAGTGAGGTTATGTTCCTTCCCGTAAATAAGTCCTCAACGTGCATAATTCCTCGACCTAACGACTGATGGCAGTTCCACAACGGCGTTTAATGACCGTGAGTGTGAGAAATACGCATGCGCGAGTTTTTACGTCCTAGGACGTAAAAGACCTTTTTTACGTACCGTTTACACGCATGAAAAAGCGAGGAAAACATGGTTGTGTTATATAAACAAATGAATTTGCAGCAAAACAAATACGTGATACGTTGAACGTGTGTAGCCTTACTTGCACAATAATTCGTAGCTTTCCACACCAAAGATATTATCTCAGCCAAATGGATCCGACATTTCGAATCCTCAAATTTATGTTCCACACGTAACGTAAAGTGGGATGATTTTAAATGGCGAAATTTCCATTTCAGTACGTTGCAATTAATTACTCTACGATTATGTGGTAAATGATTGTGAAATTTTCCAAAAATCTTCTATCACACGTAATTACCGACACAAAAAATCTAAACGATTCTCTACCAGTTTTTCATGACTTTTTTTCTCATCATATCTGAGAGTAAAACAACGCGCTATTAGAACGCATTCAAAGCCACTGTACATTGTCATTATTTTTCAAAGGGCTAGTAGATCGATCTCAAATTTTGCTACAGACGTAGAACAAACGAAGTAATAATGTATCCAATTTTTAACGCCATGGTACCTTTTTTTTTACGATTCCCATACATCTTTAACAATTCTCTCCAAAGCACATCAGCACTTTTTCCAGTATGGATCAAGACAGCGACGTTCTACCGGATGAGAAAGGGTAGCACGTAACTCACGCCTGGCCTAAGCTCGGTATTACTACTACTGCTCCGTGTAGATACCAGACTGGCACTCTGGTTACAAAGTTTGGTTAAAATCAACTGACATCTGAAACTAAATGGATGAAAATTCTTCGATAAATCGATTTCTACGACCCGTATATCTTTCCTAATAGTGATAAGTTAATGGAAATAAGGGCTGTAAGTTCGGAGAGTTTTTTCGAGGAAAAACTGTTTTGGACGTCAATAGCTGTTTCGCAATTGCAGAAGTTGTCAGGAAAGCAGCGCTTGTTAAGATAGACGTAACTAGGAAAGGAGCAGAAGGACTAAGCGAATGACCTATAGAACCGCAAAACTTGGGCTTGTTGAGGTCCTTAGAAACGAGTCGTTCCAGTTGAATGAAACTCTAGGAAAACAGTTTGCCATCTCACAAGTATCGGTGTATGTGTATATGTAAATATATAAGAAATATAAGTCCACGAAGTAAGATGAACGGGACCGGTGTTTCGGTATCTCGTTAGTGAAAGAATCAGTGTATTCATCGTATCTGCTCTGAGCGATAGCGTGCGATTGTGTCTCGATGCCCACTTGGCACGATATTTCCGGGCTCCAGTCTTTACGACGCGCAATCGTGAAGCCAGAAAGGTGCTAATGATGAGAAATATTTTCATCAGAATACACAACATCACGTGGTAAAGTCTATTTAAAGGGTGTCTCAAAATTACCTGATATTTTAATTTATTAATAAAATGTATTATTTATTTGAAAAGTACGAATATTTTTATTTTAATATAAGGTACAAATATGAATGTTATGTGTGGAACACAATATCCGCTAACTGGCCGCGTCGTCCCTGTTTGCAAACGTCCACTCTTTTGACGAAATTTTCAATAACATTTTGGCATAATTGCGGACTAATTTCATTAATGGCGCGTCCAATTGCTTCCTTGAGCTCCGGAATGGTCTGTGGATCATTGGCATAGACTTTTCCTTTCAGAAAATCCCAAAGAAAGAAGTCCAGTGGCGTAAAATCGCACGATCTTGGTGGCCAATTCACATCGCCGCGGCGCGAGATAATACGACCATGAAACTTCGTCTGCAATAACTGTATTGTTTCACAGTGAATTTTCACAATTTCTATGCATTGCTCGATCGTGTAATTTCTCCATGACTAAACCTCAACACTTTCTGATGCCAGTTGTCAAAGATTAGTACTCTATGTTCGCCACGAAAAAAATGGCGCGTAATTTAAAATAGGTCATTTTGAGACACCCTTTATATATCGATTCGAAAGGAGCCGATTATTGTGGGCAAGATCGTGAAACGAATCACTAGACCGCGATAAAACTGATTCGCGATAACACTTTTTTTTATATTTCTTTTTATTATGAGCAAGGTCTATAAACATAATAGCACTTTTATCTTGGCCGTTGAACGATCTACACTTATTTTCTGAAATAGGGCGGCTAAAATCCGTTATTTCAAACATGTCTTTATTTCTATCATTACCCAAGATCTTGTTTTGCAGATTTAGATTTTAGATGACTAATGAGGATTCGAAAAGAAAAGCTTTGGTTAATTTTCGTACTAAGAAGCTGTCAAAAAAAATTACTTTTATTGCATTCCAGCAATCCAAACTTTTGTAACTATATAGTTTTTATGAGCTTCGTAGTGTAGATGCATAAGTTTTGAGGAATCACAAGTTAGGCTAGTAGAATTAAAGTACACACAACAGAGTGCTGAGGGTGAAAATTTTCGGGTAAAAAAGAGAGATAGAAAAAACACCAACGGAATATATAAAGATGTTAGTAGACACTGTACACACACTGTGTAAATAATGAGGAAGGACGCGCTGAAAAAGGTTGATTCAAGAGTAAAAGGTCACTCGCTCCGTGCGCTTCTCTCTCTCTCTCTCTCTCTCTCTCTCTCTCCTACTCTTGAAGTTTTGATCACTTAAGAAAGCATGGGCTCTTGCTGGTACCAGGCTTTCATGGTACGTTCAAAGGATCAGATAAGAGGGATCGACATCGAGAGGTCCCTCTGATCCTAGTGACGAGAAACCGCAAAGCACGTGGACGATTCGTCAAACATACATATGTACGCGGGCACACACACGTATATACGTATATATATGGTACATATACAGTTTCGTTAAATATTAATTTCCGGAATTCCAACATATACCCTTGCGGGCACAGTTTACCCTTTGCGTAGAGTCTGTTTGAGAAGAGCATGCACGGCGGAACTCAAAAACTATTTGTGATAAGACATTGGAAAAAAATCATGCACACACACACTACATGATGTAAACCGTGATGCTTTATTTTTAATAAGTAGCTCAGTCGCCTCCACTATTAGTAATCGCTTGGCAGTTTCGAGGCACACTTTCCACTAATTTCATGGCATAATCTGGTGACAAAGACCTCCATACGAGTCGAAACTGTCGGAATAATTGCTTGACATTCCAGATCTTCGGTGTTACTTGGTGCGGGTGGACTGGGTATGATTGATGGGCGAACGTGCCCAAAAAGAAGCTTCTTCCGAAAAAATGACGTTGTCCCAATCGTGGTCAAAACTTTTTTTCGCCCAAATGAGTCTTTTTTTTAACGTGTTTTTTGGCCAATAGCGGTTCGTCTATGACCACGGTCGAACGACGACTGACGCTTTCTATATAAAGTATCTTGGTGGAAGGTTCCCGCTACCTGCTCGCGTTCGAATCTATAGCCTCAAACGGATTCCAGGACAAAATGTAGCCATACACGCTTTTGTCAAACAGACTGTATTATCCTTCCCAATTGAACCATTTCCTATCACTCCCAACCCGCACTTCGCTAATCTAACCTAAGTTGTTGCGTACATGCGTCGTAGTATCTTGCAAAAGTGCAGTAAAATAAATAACAAACGACAATTCCAGTTGATTTTCAGTGATGAGATTCAAAACGATTTTTAAGCTATACTTTTTTAAGATTCACTCATTTTGTATGCTACTCTTTTGTAAGATCCACTCATTTTATAGGCTTCTCTTTTTTAAGAGCCGCTCATTTAAATGTACATCTATAAATTTTGGTAGAAAATGTACCGCACGGAATGCGATAGGATCTATCAAGAATCGTATTGGACTTTGTTCGATAATGTGGGCATCTTAAAGGTCAAATTGGATTCGTACAGTGGACTCCAATGGGGAATCCCAATAAGAATCCAATGTACGAGTGTGACGTGTTAATATACGAATAAGTATGGGTATCCAGTTGCATCCGTACGACAATTTTTGCACGGGCTTTCCTATTACTTCCCACCCGCACTTCGCCAATCTAACCTAACTTCCGTTGCATCCATAGCCGTCTTAAGTTATACCATACTGCATTTGCCGAAGGTACGGGGAACCTGTGGAAAATCCGTATCGGTATTGACGGCCTCTCATTCTTCTGACTCTCCGCTGCACAGATTTTCAAGTAGGGTAGGGATGGGCATGTTGAGCAGTCGGATAAGTTGGGCAATCGAAATATCTGGGAAACTTAGCACCGCACGCGGGTGCATCGAATGGCGGAAAGAGAGGGGAGGGGAACACATCACGACATCGCGCGTTACCATGCGGTGCACGAGACGGTAACACGGGACGTATCGTTATTTTTGAACCCAAAAGTAAAAAGAACGTGATTGAAAGATTTTCTTCTACCATTGTATGAGAAACAATATTTCAAAGTTTTTGCAATTAATGTTAATGTTTCAAAACCTAACTAATTAACAAGCAACTGTTGGTTTATTACTGCATTGTACGAAATCATTTTGCATACGTCTGATTTTTTTATGCAATTCTTACTTTGCCCAACTTACCTCATACTCATGCTCAACTCACCCCACTATCGGGGCAGGTCGAGCAAATATGGCCTTAGTCATTTGGGAGCAATTATCCGTGAGACAATAAGGATAACAGGAATTTCGTCTACATACTTTTTTCCCCAGATAAATCTCCTATTGACCAAAGTAGGTTTTATTTTTATACGGCAAACTGTTAAGGAATTACAGAACGATAATTCTAAACTTGCTCAACATGTTCCTCCCTTCCCTATCTACACCAAGATCCAAGAATTATTGGCCTTTCGCTTCGAAGTATAGCCGGAGCCGAACCCCAAGCATCCATCCACCAGTGTCGCTTAATTTTCGTTAAATATATGTAGAAAACTAGCAAGACTTTTATTTTTCTCAAAGAAAGCGAAATTAAAAGACTTCTCTCTTGAGAGATCTTTTAAATAATGTCGCTTCCTCACCTTCGACAGGATGTTTCATAGGACATCGTGAAGGCCGTAGTGGAACAATATACCGAATAACTGAACAGAGAAACAGGAATATCATAAAATAAACGCGTTGTATCCAAGGTTTTCAGGACCTTCGGACCTTTCGCAGCGCCACTTCGCATTCAGCACCCCATGACGACGCTCGTTAAATTCATAGCGCGAAGGGTGTATTTCGTAAAAGTGTATTTGACGAAGACAGTGTATAAAATCGTCAGCGGACACCGCGCGCTCCACAGCGCGTCTCAAGGGGGTTCCGAGTCCTCGCGGTATTAATTCAGCCAACGTCTAATTAGTATTATCTCGCGGCACGAGAGCCCAAGATTTACATTGCCGGTACCGTACGTCCAATTAAGCCAGTCGGGCGTGTGCGACAATGGAGACCGAGCAGTCGTGAAATCTTGTGCCTCCGAGCGCGGCGAGAACGAACCGGAGGAAGCGAGGAAAATCAGCATCCGTGTATAGTACTTCTATGCGAGAGGATACCGACACAATATCCACTCGTAATCCAACCCCGAGACGTTGGCGTCCGTAACACAATACATACGTGTCCAATTTTACCGCTCCTCTCTCGACGGGCCTCTCTGTACGCTTCAGCACGCAGCCGAATGTACACCCATGGCGCTCGAGACGCATTTATGGTCTTGAGAATTAGAAGAATGAAATTTGCGAGTAAAAAAATGAAGCGTAGCGCCCACGTAACTAGAACTCTGCCCATCTCATTATGAATGTTCTAGTGGCGAAGAACAGGACGTTGAAGTTGTTGCTTCGTCGAAATGCAATGAAAATTAATACTCTTGAATTGCACAAATTTTCTTTCGCATATTCCGGAAATTACTCGAATGCTTTTCAGGATCCTTCTTAGAGATGTACAAATTAAGGTATTCCTATCGCGCAAGACCGTATTTTGTGAGTGCATAAGCCAGGGCCTTTTTGGATCATTACAGTGGCGCTTAAGGGGTTACGAAGCCAAAAAAAAGCATATTTTCTGTATTTTTTTAAAATATAATATATTAATTATTTTATTCAAAATGTTAAGCACATAAAAGAGCAACATTTCAACAATATTTAAAACAAAATTCATCCAAAAATTTGGGAAATTCAGCCGGCGGGACCTGGTTTCCAGAGACCCCTAAAAAAAGTGTCCTCGTGGTGGTCGGGATAATAATAAAAATGTGACCAACATGTCACCTTCATGAAGTGCTGCGTAAATTAAATGATTTTTAAAGTCGTAATTTTATATTAAAAGTTCGATAACTTGGCTTGACATTTTTCCAGTATACTGGGATGTATTTCGACCTTATTGTAGACGAAAATCAGTTAGTTGATAAATGTTCGGGTTCGTGAAAAGAATATCTTAAGATCGTATATCTCTGAGGAGAAAGGATTTTCAATAATAATAATAATAATAAAATAACTTGAAACATAATTATAATAGACTTTCATTGCATTACAACGAATCAAACTTCAAAAGCATCGAAGTGTGTGTCAAGAAGGATGCTGCCTCCATCACCAACCGTGTAATCTCTGGAACTGCCTTCAGCCTCACAGACAGCAGTTTTTCCGACACAACGAGTAGAAATTCCGAAGATGCTTCTTCGGAAAGTTCGCGCGACACATTAATATTTTCTTCCGAGAGTCCCTTCAGATTATACGTATACTTGAAATGGGACAGAAAAAGAAGGAAATTAGCCGCGCTGAGCGTAATCCTAGACTCGTTATTTTCCGTGGAATTTTCGAGTCTCGCCGCGTTAGCCTGAATTTTTTACGCCCGTTCTTCATCCGCACGAATAATTCGCAGCGCCGACTCCGCAAAGTATTACATTCACGCTGTTGGCTGCATATGCTTCGTTGTGTGTGCTGTGCATAGACCGGATACTCCAAGGAATCCTGAATATTTGAGCAGCGGTAGCATTAAAGCTTCACAGCAGCTGAGGAGAAAGTTGGTGGTGGTTTTGGGCGCCGGTGAAAACGATAGAAAGGGCCAACTCCTGTTGCGATGATTTATACTTCGTTAAGATCACAATCGCGGGTCTTTGATAACTTATAGATGCTCCATTAAACGGTGCGGCTTGCGAAAGCGCGTCTACATATCGCGTGTTTCTTCGTCAGTACCGAGAAAACTTCGACGAGTGTCATGTAGGTACAGGGTGGAAGGGAGAGGACGAATATAATATTGAGCGCTGATGTATCCTTCGCACAAGTTTTATCACGACTCCCGCACATACCCGTGCAGAAATTGTCGTAGGGATCCAATTGAATTCTCATACTTGTCCCTAGGGTAGGGAGGGGCGTGTTGAGCAAGTTTGGAATTGTCGCCCTGTAATTCCTTAACAGTCTGCCGTATAAAAATGAAACCTACTTTGGTCAATAGGAAATTTATCTAGGAATACAAGTCTGTAGACGAAACTCCTGTTATCATTATTGTTTCACACATAATCGTTCTCAAATGACTAAGGCCATACTTGCTCAACCTGTCCCGATAGCGGGGTCAGTTGAGCATGGGTATGGGGTAAGTTGGGCAAAGTATGAACTGCATAAAAAAATCAGACGTATGCAACACGATTTGGTACGATGCAGTAATAAACCAACAGTTGCTTGACAATTAGTTAGGTTTTGAAACATTAACATTAATTGCAATGAACTTAAAATATTTTTTTCTCATACAATGGTAGAAGAAAAACTTTTAATCCCGTTTTTTTTACTTCTGTGTGCAAAAATAATGAAACGTCCCATGTTAGCGTCTCGTGCGCCGCATGGCAACGGGCGATGGCGCGATGTGTACACCTCCCACATACCTCTCTTTCCGCCATTTGATACACACGCGTGCGGTGCTTAGTTTTCCAGATATTTCGATTGCCCAACTTACCCGACTGCTCAACATGCCCCTCCCTACTTCCTGATAGGACTCCAATGGGTCCGCGCATTGGATTGGACTAAAAAGTCACGCTCGTAAATTGGATTCTAATCGGGATTCGCCATTGTAATCCAATTTACGAATCTAATATTAATCTTGAAGGATTCCCAATTCATCGAACGGAATCTGATACGATTCTTGATGGATCTCATCGCTTTCTATACGCTGAATTTTCAAAACAAAATAATATACAAAATGAGTGGATCTTGAAAAGGTATAAATCTTATCTATTCGGACGTGGTAAGAATTATAGAAAGGTCTCAATCGAGAAATAGTGCAGAATTTCAATGGATCCCAACCAGGACTTCGTGTGTATCGTGTCTCTAACAAATCTCCGGAGAGATGTCGGTGCAACTTAGAACTTCCCCACAAATTCGTGCACAGGATCACGAAAGGATATTTTGTTTTGGGAGAACCAACAAACTCCCCTTGAGAATTTCAAATAAAAAATTCTTAAACAACGTCTATCGGGAAATAGCGCGAAATCCACTTTAATTCCAATGTGAACTTTCTATGCACTTGTCCCGATCAAAACCCTATAGGGATGTGGTAGGATCTTGGGAGACCTCAACAAACTTCTGTACCGGTAATCAAGCTTTGTTATTACCATCCTTGGTTAACCTCAGAACTCATGTATCAGTTTTTTTACCTTCTAACTGATGACTGGGACAGATACCCACCCACGCGTTTCTTGTAGGCACAACCGCTCCATTGAGCTGTAAAGAGAAACTTCAGTACATGAATTTCTTCGTTTTTCGATGACGGAGAATAGTCTAAGGCGAATTCGATTTTATTGAAATTTATTTAGTGAAACACCCGTTTAAACTTCAACATAGGTCGAAAATCAGCAAAAATCGCATTTTTTAAACAAAAGATTCTGTTTTATTTCTAATCAACAGATCCTCAAATGTCGCACGGCGTTTTGAATGAGAAACCTTGAGCTTATAAAACAAAAAAATAGTTGAACTATATTCCATTCCCAAAGTATATTTATTTTGGGATATGAAAATAGTGAAAATACGTTATTACTCAATACGAAAAAATTCAATGGAAACGGAACAAAAAAAATGTTTTCAGGGGTTTTTCGTATATTTTTCACTTCGTTTGTTGAGAAAATAGTATATAATTAATAGCCATGATAAAAATGGGAATATAAAGAATACAAAGAAATCGTACATTCAACTCATTCTACTGTCGCGCAAATGCAACAATGCACCGTTCTGTGCTCCTTGCAGGCGGCCCTTTGGCATTGTTGGCAAAAAATCTGAGCCTTGCGATCCTTTGCTCTTGGACAGAATGCACATCTCGCCCCTTTTGTTGGCCCAACCTGTGGTGCCGTTGGTTTTTCTTCTTGCAAGATGGTACTAATAGAAACTTGCAAGTCCCACCGGAGATTCGAAATGCGTGGCTTTGTTCGCAAGTTAGGCTCGATGCAAGACTTGACGAGACTTTTCATCGAGGTCCTGCCTTCATATTTTCAAGATCCACGTTGAAATTGTGGAGGATCATCGCGTTTATTTTTATTTTTTCAAACAAAATATAAAATACATGGTTTTAGATGATGTATGTGACCATTTGCGCTTAAATTACGAAATAATACATAAAATATATTGATTCTGGTAAAAAATGTAAACTTCACTTACCGCACGTAACACCAACGGCAACTTTAGACTGGGCTAAGATTTCAACTCCGGACGCTCTTGCGAACCGTTTTGTTTGACAACTAGCTACCAACTGATGCCACTGTTGGCCTGCCCCCATAGCCGGTTAGTGAAACCAAGTTGTGATCACGATACTCAGTTGACAATGTCGATTTATAGATTAAGAGCACATTTTGGAAGCCGACTAGGGTGGATTTCTTCCCCGTACAGGAGTTCTAGGGTTAATGCTAGCTTCGCGCGATGTCTTAGTGCGTGAGCCATCATGTCTTAGTGTGTGAGCCATCATGTCTTAGTGCGTGAGCCATCAATGGCTTCCAATGAAAGTCTGTATTTAATCGTATTTCAACGAGTGAATAGAATAATCAAATTTTCAGTAATTCTCTTTACATAGCCGTACTGTTTACGCATAGTTTGTCCTCAAAGGCATTTTCTGATGATGTTGTACATGGCTGAGAATTAATGGAAGAAAATTTCGTTGATCAGAACGTAAGAAGCCTGGATGACTTCCCAAGTCGACTTAACTTATACAGCGATTAAAGTTTCTTTTGCTCCTTTGCAAATGGCTTTTCAGCCAAAAAATGCAGACTATGCTGCTTTCCTTCGTCTTCGGGTGCTCGGAATTTCCATCAAAGAGAGCGTGAGTCTCTCGAGAATATCGATGCCCCCAGACAATGGCGAGATTATGCGAGGATGCGAATTTTTGGCTGCGCTGATGTTGCAGCCGTGTACGGGGTAATAATGCGGAAAAGACTACCACGAAGAAGAAACCGCAACTTACACTTTTCACCGGTTGTGCAAATTGGGTATGAGGAGAGGGCAAAAAGGGCTGTCGAGGTACAGTCGTGTTATTGTATTCTGGTATTTTCTGCATTTTCGTTTGGCTAACAAGAGTCGGAAAAAGTTGGCGAAGGTTCGGACTGGTGAGCCCGCGTAATGTTCTGGCTCGTTTCAACGAAAATTACTGCTCCACCTTCCTTTGACTCCCTCTTTTCTTTCCTGTCCATGCCTTCGGTCGTACAGTTCCACGAGAGGAAGTAGTTCTCACTCACAGTTATCACCAACTATCCAGGTCTCCTTTATTCTTCCTTTCTTCAGGTATACACAGCCGACACGAAAGTTGGCGGTAATGTTGGGGTCGATTATGTTTTACGATGCGTACATTACGGTCGTACTGAAGACGAATAATCGCAGCGGTTCCTCCTATATGTACACAAGTGAGAGGATGAATTTTCATCTCGAAGAATTGTGTGCACAAAAATTTGTGCAGAGGTGGTTGGAGTTCCTTCAACCCACCGCAGAGAGTGGACCAATAGAATCGTGATTGTCAAGAGCATATTGTTATATACAGGGTGGTCCAAAAGTTAAAGATCAAACGAAGTGGGAAGGTAGCCAAGATTATCCCCAATCAAAAAGGAAATATACAGATTGGTCCATTTCTCGATTATTCCAAAGCTATGATTTTTTAAAAATATTTTTGAAAAATCAGTTCCCAGCTGTTTTGCTTGGTGTCTGTTTATTACGATAATTTTAATTCTGGGTTTGGCATCATTTGATTTGGGCACTCGGCGATTTGGACATTTAAACATTCCAAAGCACTAAATGCACAACAAATTTCAGAATGGAAACCGTAGTAATAAGCAGGCAGTAAGCGAAACACTGAACGAACGTCGATCCAATTGAAGAGTCAATTCAAGTCAATGTTATCTATCTGAGAATCGGTATTGCTAGTACCGCCTTCCTTCTACGTACCCGTCATAAGTGCTCTGCATTCATGTAATGCATTCCTAAGGCAAATTAACAGCTCAGATATGTTTGGTGCAAAACTTGATTTTCTAGCAAAGCACTACTGTGCCGTGAATAAAAATCGATAGTGAAAAACTTTCGAGGATCTTCCCAATGAGTTGGACCTTTTTAGAACCCTCATAAGGTGGATCAATTTCCTCACAGGGGCACGTTTTGGTAAAACATTTGTATTTCCAAATCAATGATGAAAACCTAGGGACAAAAATGATGATCCAAAAAGTTATTAAAAGTTTATTTTATTCTAAGAACTCACGATGACAATTATGAAGAGTACATTTTCATATGAAAGCCACATCATCATTTTTTTTTTAATAATTTTTTTGTACAGGTGGGAACCGATGTTTTTTTAAATATTGGAAAAAGTAATAGCTTTGGAATCGTTGAGAAACAGGCCAATCTGTATATAACCTTTTTGATTGGAAATGATCTTGACTACCTGCGGGGGGGGGGGTATAATAATTTCCAAACGAAGTTGCCTCCCCCACTTCGTTTGCTTCACCACTTTTGGACGACCCTGTATGTTCCTTTATAACACTTAGCGAGAGCTGAAGATATCGAAGAAACTAAATTTCATTCATCGAGTTTTTTCGGATACAACGAGAATCAGAAAATTTTGGAAAATGGATAAAGCATGCATGAGGCAATAGTTCTTTTGTATAGGTCGAGACCAGCGAAAGCCCCAGACGGAATAGAACACACCGGAAAAATCTTCTCGAGTACACACGCTCATAAGATAATTAACCCGTTTTGTAACTGATCTCTTGCCAAGCCGTCCCTTTCCAAGCCGACATAGACTTTTTCGGTATTTTTTTTGTGTTATCGCCAACCGTCTTCTTTGGAACGTGACTTGCCTGAACAACCCTCACGTCCAACGTTGCAGAAATAAAATAAATCTTTTTCCACTGTATGTGGGGCAGCTTGGGTACACATAGATGAGGAAAAATGGCCCTCTATGCGTGTAAGTCTAACCTCTCAGCCTTCTCTTATATGATCGTTGCTTTCTCAGTTTGTTCAGAAACCTTACGAATAGTTCCCGATGCTTTCTGGATTATGCGAAAACAGTCGGTGAACGATAGACGAGACGATAACAGCGGATAGTCTCGTACGTAACAGAGCTTTCTTTGATTGGAAATACCAAAGGAAAGGAGCCAAGACCTCCGGGGATATTTCTACACGTAGAAAAAAAATCCTCGAACTGTGCTTCGCTTTAGATTGCGAAATTTCTTTCACCCGTTACGAGCCCTTCGAGCTGTCGGATTAGGACGTTGACTGACAATCTTGAGAAAATAGCAGATAGAAATACCTTTCACATGTTTTATTCTTCTCTGTCAACTGGAATTGCCGCAATTGTACGTTCCAAAATTTGATTCAACGTGGCTGCATCCTCGTACGAGATTTCGTATGCGAGCACGTGAAAGCTGGATCTATTTTCGTCGCTATTGTATATATTTTGGCGACCACCTCCAGTTATAATTGCACGGATAGACGTGGGAGCTTTGTGCACCCCAGTGACATGAAAGAGGTTCCCACGGACTTTCGTATGAAAGGGCTCGTTTGGCGCTCGGCTGCGTTCGCGACGCTGCATATACTTTCGAGTGGGTGACAAGTGAGATCTCTTCTCGACTAACACACCACTATGACTCACACCTCGTGTCGGAACATCATCTCCAAGTATACTTTTACAAGTACTTGCGGTACTATCGCCAAAAGAAATTACCACCGCCAAAAACCTGGACGCAACGTGACAGTGTTAAGCATTACACTTTGCAGATCAATAAGAGTTTCGTGATATATGCGCGTCATCTGTCTTTTTAAATGTACAAAACAAAATCTAAAGTTTTCCGGGTACGAGCTTTAAGCAAGAAATTACGTGACGAGAAATAATTTTGTGGTAAACTGTACTCGCCAACAGTTCGCCAACCCTCCGAAAAAAGATGCATGTCTCGAAGGGAGCGGAGAAAAACTCGTGCTGGTGCGGTTGAATGTGAAGATCCACTCGTAGTGAGGTACTCGTATGTGCGCTCATTAGAGGGCCGGGTCAATGAGACAAGAGGGTACATTTTCAGCCACGACAGATCTGAAAAACAATAATCATGATAATAATTATACACCAAAGTGTATTAATACCGATAACACATAATACCTGTGTAGCGGATTGGTGGGTAAACTTTTTTTTTCCCGAAAGGACAAGAAAAGAGAGACCCACGGAACAGTTTGTTCGTCATATCGATTTTCTGTAGTTTCCGGAATTTCCTCATCAAGTTGAAAGTAAATCGCGGTCTCGCGTGCCGTAAGCGAGAGTGCACTCATGCAGCAACAATACTAGAAGAAAAAAAAATCGATTCAAGGAATCGTCGAGACGATCGATCAACTGCAGGCGCCTAAAACTTGTCGTTCGGTATGTTTTTCGTTCTTGTTCGTGCTAACGAGTATTGCGAGTGGAAGTAATTCTTCGCTTTTACGAATTTACGATAGCGTTGAACTCAAGCTCGAGGGCATCGATTCATTCGGTTACTGAATTGCTGCGACGTTAATTGTTTTCGGAAATTCTTGGAGAGTTTACGGATGCACGCAAACGCACTCTTTCGTTAACCTTTTTCTTGTTGGAATTGCAGATTTTGGGCTAGATAAGCGTTTCGCGAAGTGGAATGTCTTTCGTGCGGCATTTCTCCTTGACATATCATGTTCACATTGCCCTGAAGCTCGTATACGGATATGATATAGGATAGCGTTTCACCGCGAGACATTCGGATGCTCCCTTCCTGAGATTAATTTCACCAACGGTAGAAAGAATGCGAAGAATTTCATACGAAACTAACGTATTTTGATTTTCGTGTATATACGCGTCGCATACGATGAATTTTCGTAGCTAATCAACCGTAAAGAAACTCCCGGTAACTTGTCTGGATGCCAGACTCGAGCCTTGTACATATTTATTCATGTAACGTGCTTTCCGTACTTGGTGGAGTCTACTAAAGTTCAACCTGAATATTCTGTCGTGTCTTGCAGTATGCAGTTTTTCTTAAAAAGAAATCACAATATCTCTGTTACTCAAAGATATTGTCGATGGTATCGAAGAGGCTTTTCTCCAGTTGATATCAAACCATCGACGGAAAGTTGGAAAGTAATACTTTTATATCTCAAGAGAGAAGGTCACTTTGGTTCTTTCGAGAATCCAGCTTTGATCATCGTCTTTGATCATATTTTAGCATCGTCTCGATCCACTCCTACTTGTTTCACCTTATTACTTTATGTAGGGTAGGGCGGGGCTAGTTGAGCATAGAGGCAAGTTGGGCAATTGAAATATCTCAAAAACTAAGCAACGCAAGACAAAGTTTTAAATGGCGGAAATACGGGTACGAGGGAGGGGAAAATATCGCGCGACCGCACGACGAATGAATGAGATGGGCGGACGCTTCGCTTATTTTTTATAGAAAAGTAAATAAAAATAAGGTGCTCGTTACCTTTCGCTTGTAATTTTACGAAAATACCTATCCATAATCGCGTAAGTGTTGAAATTTTACATATTTATTGAGTTTTCCATTAAAAATGATCGTGTAGACACAAGTTTCACCTTTTCTACATACCCAACCTAAACAAACCCAAACAAACTTACTTTTATTTCGTGAAGTCGAATCGGGGTTAGTTGAGCAAGCTGGGTCCAGTCCCACGTTAAATAATGGGCCGAATGCTGGTCTGACCTACGCTTGTGTCGATTGCAATACCGACAATGATGACTGATAATTAGTGATTCATTTCATTCATTCATAGTGACTCCATTCATAATTTTTATCTGAGAATTAACTACAAAATTCATATAACGTAAGCTAATTATCCGATAATTACTGTTCCGTCGCATACGGAACGAGCGAGTTAATTATTAATTTTGTGCAAAAATGATAAAATTAAGCTAACTTTAAAATGTTATATATAATTATAAATATACACATAGTCCCAAGACACTCCAGGCAAGAGCATCTCTCGCGTACCTGGAGTCGCAGATGTAATTTTTTATATTTTTAATCCGTTATACGTGACTCCGTTAAGCACCCGCATATCGACGCACCAATTTACCCCTAATAAATGGATTCACCAAGCGTTCACTCGACGGTCGAGTCGAGCGCGGAAACCTTTGAGTACATTAGAGAGTGCATCGCTGCAATTGTCCGCTGGTCAAGACACATGTGCGACAGAGCTGTCCAGCATTTTTCTGTTCTAATACTTCTCATCCGTGATTGGTGACAACTAAAATCTATCCACTCCTTTTTTGTACACTTTGTACCAATGAAATGAGTTGTTGTCCATGCAAAGGGTGGGATCGCATCTTCTGTTTTTGAAGCAGCTCGCGTCACCAACCACGAATGTAAGACTAGAACTTTTCATCATCAGTAGATCATCAAATCTTCGGAGAGGAAACACCAAGAGTCTAACCAGCTTGGAACTCTTGCCTCTCGCGAATGAATTACTCAAACGTCTCCATGAGATAATTTTATCATACACCGTCATCATTATTACGCGGAAACAACTTTAATCAATAATCAGTTTAACTGATATACGTAAATAATTGGAAATAAATGAAATCGGTTTTAGTTTATCTCCGATTATTTTCAACCAACCACCTTCACCACATTATTTTGAGTCGCGGGAGTTCGCATCACGAGGTTACAGTGTCGAATCACACGCGTTCGGTATCAGGATTTACGACCCTGATTGACTTGCTATCAATAAGTCGAGTCGCACTGCGATCGTGAACGGAACAATTACTATTGAAAATATAATTTCAACTATAGAGTGTAATAATATCCAAAGGTCCAGAATAAGTTGTTTTGTTTGTTTTATATCTTGTTTTGTTGGAGAAGCAATATTTATGTTTCACTGAATGATTAGCACTGGAGCTTTAAACATATAATTGATTGTAAACTGCAATTTTATTTGCTATTTCTATGATTTCCATATTACTATTGAGCCAATTCCTTCCATTGCTCAACTTGCCTCATACTCCTGCTAAACTCACCCCAGCCATGCGGCCGGTTGAGTAACTCGACACTTTCTCGCATTTATAACAATAACATCTAAACTCCATCTGAAATTGCGTTTTTTTCTGGACATGTTTTGAGCAGGATAAATTACACATGTAGCAATGTAGGTATCAAGTAGATCTGATGCACCTTTTGACAGTTACGACAGATGAAGTGAAAAATTGCTCAACTAGCCCCGGCCTACCCTACTTTCACTTGATTATGCCCTTTTCAATATAAATTAGCTCCATACATATGTGAATAATACCGTATTTCTGTACGAATTTAATAAAAGAAGAATTGCAATGTAAGCGTAATTTTGTATCGATAGTGTGCGGTTTCATTGTAATACGTCGTGTACAAAACATTTGTCACGACTCTACTGCTGCACGTGTCGTGATAATTCATATTTTCCTCTCATTATACACGTCCTGTTAACATTCATGATTGAAACGTTGCTTTCGGCTTCCTGTACAATGCCAAAACAGCAGCGAGCCGGGCAGCAATGTATTACCAACGTTGTAGATATTTGACATACAATCATATGATGCATACGGTGATAAAACATTGCTGCAACGCCGTGTTGCACTGGCTGTTGTCATGTGCGAATGTTGCTGCTGTGTATAGGATTAGAACAGTGAAATCGAAGTCAACGTGCTTCCATATCAAGAGGATAAAATAATTTCCTCATTGCTGTAACTTGTCCCATAGAAATTTTGTTGGCTACCCTGTAGGGTACGTGCGATACATAAAGTTGGTTACACGCGTGAATCTAATTGGCAATTGAAATGCGATGTCGTTGATATTACAATACCATATCGCGAGGGTGTACGCACTCGCGTACGAGGAAATTGGTGTATCGTCAATTTTAGTGCTTCCCCCATGTCGTTCCATGTCTGGTCTGCAATATGATACGACTATGAATTCAATACCGGACACTTCGGTTAGCGACGGAACGACGTTATCGCCCTATATTGGTCGCTCTTGCGTCCTTGTAAAACTGCTATCTACAGCAAGAGATGAAAAGATATGTGGATTTGGAGTGGTGCACCAGCTGCAACCACGAGACCACCCGAACTTGAAGCTATTCGCGGACAAGAAGCGAAAGCCATTACGCGAGATCCCACGAGAGAAGGAGAGCAAAGAGGGAGAGAGAAAGATTTCCAAGTCCAGTAGCGAGAATGTTCCGGATTTGCGGTTTCCTCATGTTCCTCGATCCAGCGAGCACAGTGACACACCGCTGTCGTTGCTGTGTATTAAAACTTCCCAACGTTGATGTTCCCTCTCTGACTGGCCACCTCCCAGCTGACTCCCAACTGTCACGCATTTTGGTCCCGTGGCCTTGGCGATATCAATCTTCCGCGTTCGCAAAAGTTGGCAACGTCGGGTTATTAATCACGTTACTCTACCCTTGCTGGATCGCCATAATTCTGGGCGCGGGAGAGACTCAACTAATCACGAGGCGAGACCAATTAATTCATGGACAATGCGTGTGACCCAGACGAGAGATCCGCGGCTGTCCAATGTACCCCCTTGGCGCAGACCTGCGTTGTCGGAAAAGAATGGGTTAATTTTCGTTTTTTAATCATCCTCGGTACGTACCGCCCACCCTTTTCAGCCAATCTCGTGCGATCCTGCACGAGTATGCTTGCGTATGTATGAGAAATAAAATGTACAAGCGCGCGTGCAGACTTACTGCCGGGTGGTTTATGAGCGCGTGGATCGGCCATAATGCTTGAGCGGTCTGTAATTATAGACCTTGGTTGCTTGATATATAAGTAGTTACCACCAGGAGGGCTTCTTATTTACGTCACTACTTGACGGGGCTCGTGTACACTCGGGATTTATGCTTTCCTATATTCACAGAGCAACGAAAGTCAACAGACTCGTAGCGCTCCGTACGGTAAAACCGTCCAGTTTTCTCAGTGTAGCTTATGTCCAGGCTGTCCAAAAGCAACTTGAGAAATCTCGTCAATGGATGATCCCCTGATTTGGGTTCATATCCGTATGAAAGCCTGGGATAGCAAGTAGAGGAACTAGGGACAAGATGAATCATAAGACTAGCTATTAAACAGTGTGTGCGCGCACAGCGCTCCCGTTGGAGTTTGAACGGGCGGCGGGGAAGCGATTTTTTTTTCTAGTGAACATTTTTTTCCAGTGCATTCTAAAAATGAGTGATATCAATTTCTAGGAACGGTGTGCTATCAGGTTTTGCTTCCGACTTGGGCACAGTGCAACGCAAACTTTGCAAAACTTCAGCAAGCCTATGGAGACAGAGTTTTGTCAAGGGCCCAGGTTTTTCAGTAGTTTAGGGCACTTTCAAAAGGAAGAGACCCGATTGAAGATGGACCACGCAGCGGAAGGCCTTCATCTTCAAGAACCAATGAAAATATCGATAGAATCCGGGATTTTGTGCCGTCAGATCGTCAGTTGACAGTCAGAATAATCGGGGAAGAGTTAAATTTGACTCACATCACCGTTTATCATATTTTAACCAATGAATTGGGGACGAGAAGAATTGCTCTCACACAGCAATTTCAATGAACGAGTTTTTGACCAGTACAAACATTTCTGTGGCTCCTCAGCCTTCTTATTAGCCTGACTTGAGTCTTCGTGACTTTTTCCTTTTCCCGAGATTGAAAAATAACCTCAAAGGACGTCATTTTGGGACACTCGAAAATATTTGAACGGCTGTAACCGATGAGCTGAAGGCTATTCCAGTATTCGAGTTCCAGCACTGCCATGAGGATTGGGAGTGCCGTCTCCAGGATTGTGTGGCTTCCTAAGGAAGTTATTTTGAGGGAGACAATATTGAATTGTAATTCTATTTGAATAAAAAAAATTGAAAAAAAACAGTCCCATTACTTAATTTACACACCTCGTACCTATATAGGTTCTTTCTTGTTTGTTTCAGATTTTAAAGATGGTTAGAGCGTACACGAAAAAAAATAGAGGAGGGTGGGATAAAGGCAGTATAAAGAAGGCTGTGAATGACGTGTTAGAGAAAAAGATGGGCTAACGCAATACCGCAATATTTTACAATGTATCTAAAGAGACCTGTTAAATCTATAAGAAAGGGTGAAATGAAACTAGTGCCAAATTTGTGCGCTGTAGGCACATGAATCGTGTGCTGGTATTGAGAAAAAAACCATTTTTATATGCGCAAGATGCCAATAATTCTGGTCCCATGATGCCTCCAATGCTATTCCGGCTAGTCCCGCATATGGGGCAAAATGAGAAATATAAAGTTTTAATTAAAAATATATTTTTTATATTAAAAATCGGAAAAACTGAATTTTTCATTTTTTAACCCTTCGTGGTCACATATCCAAATTCAATTGTAGTGGTCACACTTGGGTTGATTCTACCCAGTCAGTTTTCAAAAATGTATTGTGACCAAACTATCCCACCGAAGTGGTTCAAAAAATTACGGAATATACTTTGAACTTCCTAGATGATGCACGAAAAATTTATTTATAAGAAATAAAATGGCGACATGTTAAAAAGAAATCATAAAGATATGCAAAAGCAAAAAAGACACTTTTTCGCTAAAGAAAAATCATAGTTCCGTGAATTTTCAACATTTTTAGTCAAAATTCAGACGTAATACTCCTTAGTTATGCTACTTTTGGGAAAAAATAGTAGCATAGTGCGCGTTCGAAAAAAGGTATTTATTCCGACATGTGAAGGGGGTAAATTTTATGGTATGAGGATACTTCAAACTCCAGGTAAAATGGTGAATACAGTCCCATTCGGAGCCGAGAACTATTATATATTTACGCCAAGAATTGATCGACGGGTTGATTCTACCCAGGGTGACCACGAAAGGTTAAATTAAAAGATCAATGAATGTTGATTAGTTTAAAAGAATAATTAAAGTTAACTCATTAAAAAATATCGTTTTATATGAACACAGCCTTAGCGTTTTCATCTTGCCCCTAATTTCCTTACGAATAAGGGTCCGTAGCAAATGATGGAGATCCGAATTGGTGGTATCGTCAAATCCCGTAGGATTGGAGCAAGTATTAACGAAGGGCATCGCGTAGTTGCAAAAAATCACTGAAAGCAGAGGCACAGATGCAGCGATATATCGGTTTAGAAGTAATGATGACGGTCCGTTAGATAGTTGGAAAACAGTCGCCCAATAAGCAGTTGGAAACTTGGCTCTTATCCAAACAGGAGGTAATAGCACTCCTACGGGATAGGTAGAAGCTCCTGAGATACATGAGCCAGACATCTTCGTAGAATACCCGGAGGCTGACGCCCTCTCTTTCCACGTCCGTCTGTCTTGTATACGTTCGTGATGCAATAGTTTCCCAACGGCTAACGAGCCCTATTGTCTTTGGGGGCCGATAATTATGTTGGGCATTATTATCCTGGTGAGGCTCCTGGATCTCTCGAAATTACGTAATGTCATCGTGACGGGGTGTAAATTTCCCACTCGTAGGGATATTTCTCGCCGTGGGTGTCCGCACGCTCGATAACAAGAGCAGTTCAGAATGTGGACTTGCAAGTAACATTGAAGGTTTTTGTCGTTTTTGTCACATCAATCGCGGGATCCAGAGTGATTATTCTCGAGAAAAACTTTATTCTTTCTTCAGTGACGTTGTTCTCTAAGCCCTTCTCATCTTCGTGATAGATTACATCAGTAATTCTTTTAGTATAACATTTTGGTATTAAAAGTATTTCGAGTCATTGGATCTTCGGGAAGCTTGTCTTCTTGAATGAGGAAATACATGTAAACGACAAAAAATAGCCAATTTTGATAATTTTTTTTTTTTGAAAGGAATAAAACGTTTCACATTTATGCAACTTTAGGTACATTTTATTACATAATTAAACTGTTTAAATATATTTTTTTATTACAATATATTGCAAAATGGCGACGTTCAGGCGTAGTCTTCCAAAAAGTTTTTGGCGGCAGTTGTTCGTCTTGGGAAATCCAACGACTTCAATATTGATCTGAAAAATACGAACCAAGAATTTTTAGTATTTTTAAATCCAAAGGCTGACCTTATACTTAAGAAACATTTAAAAAGTTGGAAATTTGAAAAATGGAACACTCCAGAAAAAAGAATTGAAGTTTTATACAAAATTTTCTTTCTTTTTTTGTAATAAAAAAATACTGTTTAAAAGTCTTTTTCACAAACAAATAGGTATAAGTACAAGGTAATATTGTTATTGAGTTGAGTGTATAATTTTAGCACGATCAGTCAACTCGTTTTAAAGTTACATTTGCCAGAATCTTACCTCTTCGTGGTCACTTGGGTCGATTCTACCCAGTCAGTTTTCAAGAAAGTATTGTGACCAAACTATCCGTTCGAAGTGGTTCAAAGAATTATGGAACATGCTTTGAACTTTCTAGATGATGTACGAGAAATTTATGTATCAGAAATAAAATGGCGACATGTAAAAAAGAAATCATAAAGAGGTGAAAACGCAACAAAGACAGTTTTTCGCTCAAAAAATCATAGATCCGTAAATTTTCAACGGTTTTACCTAAAATTTGGACGTGATACTCGTTAGATATGTTCCTTTTGGAAAAAAAAATAGTAGCATCGTGTGCATTCCAAAAAACGTATTTATTCTGACATATGAAGAGGGTACATTTTATGGTATGAGGATACTTCAAGCTCCAGGGGTAAGATGGTGAATACAGTCCTATTCAAAGCCGGGAACTATTATATATTTACGCAAAAAATTGATTGACGGGTCGTTGTACCCAGGGTGACCACGAAGGTTTAAAAAATGTGGTTTTGAGAAAAATATGTTTAATGTTTCGAACTAAGAAAACCCAATGATTTCAGTGATTTACCGGCTAATTACTTACTTTGCCACCTTTTTTTAAATGTTGAACTAACATTTTACGTAAAAAAAAAACGATTTTTTTATGCCGCTACATGTATTTTTACCCTTGAATAATAAAACAAAAATCGAAAAAGATGATTCATTAGATATCACAATGATAACAAAGGTTTTTTTTTTCTTAACGCCATGGTTTTAAAGTAAGATTGAAAATTGAAAAATGTTACATTCCTCGAGCTGCTTTCTGAAAGGCATCTCATTAGAACCAGAACGCCCAGACGACTTTGGCGCTGTCAGAAGAGAAGTTCTTTCACACTCGGGCCCGAGGGTGGCGCGTACCTCGCCATTGTTGGGTTTAACAAGGCAGGAATGTTATATATCACCTGTATTCTTCTTGGTAAATTGCGCGAACGCTCTCGAGATAATGTAATCTTAACCGCAACTATTATCCATTTGGTTGAGGCGCTCGAAGTTGCTCCGTTGGATATATAGCGCGCGGTCTTTGGCGACTACTTCACCGAGAGACGAAACGTCTGAGAAGGAACACGAGTGGGGAGTATGAGGTGGGTGTTTACTCGTTACGAGCAAATGCTATCATCCATCATCGCAGTGTCACCGGCCACAGAGCCCCTTCCTCCATTGCGTTTTCTGAATAAGCCCGGGTGGTTCTTTTAATGCTCGATTTGCCCTCTCCTCGTTTCATTCTTGTCTCCTCTATCTACCGATTCGTAAACTTGCATACTCTTCTCTGCCGCGACAAGACGTATAACTCAACACCACAAATAAAGTTGCCCTTATATACGTCTGTTATTAAAATAACTCGAGGAAGAAGAGACCGCGCGAATGAATCCGACTCCGTTACCAAGGGCAGATTGAAAACTAACGCGGTGATCCCCGCGACTAATATCTATTCTGACAACTCGGACGAAAGTTCTACCCCGGCCCGCAAATTGCGAGCGCAAGAGTGAAGTTTGTGAAAACTTTGGTAACTAGTTAATCCCAGCTATCGCGTTGCCCCGCGAAGAGCCGGGTATTTGCTCAAGTATAAGAGCGTAACCGTGGTCGCGGAGTAAAACGAGAAAACGATGGTTGCTAGGATAACAAGAAAATATTTTTTTTCTGGACAAAAAGAACGCGGCTAAAAAGCGTTGTGAAATAATTGTTTTATCTTCCCGACGAGTGAGCCCTTTTTGAATTTCGATGCACGACTTGCAGATAAAAATTCATATCACTTTCCTGTCTCGTAGAATCTTCGACCGTGTGAGTGCGCGTGGGTGGCCCCACGCGGAAAGTCGTGTGAAGTTTAAAACTTTTTGGGGTCAGCGGGAGGCAGCAGATGCGCTTGTACGGTTGAAAGCACGAGATGGGAATGATACGCGGTATGGTGTAGAGCATGTTCGCGTTATACATACGACATGTATATACATTATAATATGTACAGTATACGGGATACAAAGTGGTATCCCAATCCGTGGCTGTGTCGTGCGGCAATTGCCGGACCTTTACGGTTCCCCAAGGTGCAAAACTGGCAGGCTGTTAGAGCCAACGGAATACCGGGCTGGATTACATTATACGGTATACAGTTCCTGGTAACCACGGCTTGCAACGTGGATTCATTGTCCGCAGGTTAGAGGCCTCGTCGGGTGACCAATTGAATTAATCAGCTTGCTTTTCACGGCCTACTTGTCACGTTGGAGTCTACCGATACCCTAGTGGACAACCGCAAGCTCGACATTTAATCTTATTGCGAAGCAGTAAAATCATTCACGTTTGAGTATGATGTGATATCAACGAAGGTTGCCGGAAAGGCAACGAAAAGTATTGGTCATCCATACCATAATCGTAAAGGCATTCCGAGACAAATATAACAGGACAAAAATGTGATAAACTGATGGAGCTCGCAGAAAACGGACTTTATCACGTTTTCTAGCTCCTCAGGACGATAAACGCGCAGCCGAGATACAAGTCGTAGTAGCAATAGCGAGATTGGATATAAAGCCGAGAAACGAAGAAGAAGGAGAGCGGTGAAAAGCAAAAACAAACATGGAGGCACCCTTTTGTTCGAGTTATAAAGGCTGAGGAAAGAGCCAAATGTACTGTTGCCTTCGGGAGATATCGACCAGACGTTTTTTTTTGCTCTCCGCTCCCGGTCTTCGAACTTCCTCGTTTCATTCACTCGACAATATCGCTCGTCTGACGTAGAAGACGAATTAAGTGCACGAAACATGCGATTCACAGAATATTTGAACTGTGATGCGAAAATAGTAAGCTGTAAAAAAAAATGATAACAAACGCGCCATTCTCTTTATTCTTTATGAGAGTCACATTCAAAATAGTACGAGGGTTGTTTTTACGTGTATATACATGAAAATAGTAATTCACAGGGTAGTGGTTAGAACGTGGTTACAACGTTTAAGAATAAATAACGCGTTCAGTAACCCGTTTATCTTCACAGTGTGTCAGTTATCTCGAGCCCTTGAATATTTATAGAATCGCCATAAAAATCAAAGTGTATAAATATGGAATGACGAATAGGTCGGCTTACGTTGTATGTGTACTCGCGTATTATTTTTTTTTACCAGGCTGAAGGGATGAAAATAGTTTCGGAACCTCGGACAAGAGAGTAGATATACAACGTACTGCTGGTCGTTAAAACTAACAATCGATGCTACTTTTTAAACACGCGAGATAATAGCCATTCGTGTGAAAGAGTTGAACAGTCAGATGAACGAGGCATAGAAAAAAAAAACTGCGAGAGGGTACTGATAACACACAGCATCGCGAATTTTTTTACATTCTATGGTTGGTTGAATTCTCGGTGAACGGTTTCAATCGTTTCCGGTCGATTGGTGCTCAGCAGCGTTATTCACTTGCCAGGACAACAAAGGAACCCCCGGGGGTGCAAGTGGTAGGTTTCGAAATCAGGTACCGATAGGGGATGACTGGTCGATTGCAGCCGTCGTTCGCCAGCGGCACCAATCCCGACATATCCTTCTCCGTCACGTCTGTGTTTCTTCCTCGTCCTTTTACCTCTTCCCGTATACCCGCAATATATTTTCATTGCTCTTCACGTCCTCATCGTCTCTTGGCAAATCTTTTCTTTTATTTTTTTCTCTTGCCTGTCATCGAACTTTTCTCAAAACCGGCAACTGTACGTGATGTAGACGGTTTATCCACGATGTTGCACTTCCGTCCTTTGCCACTCGTAAAATGTCGGGTTCTTTGGTCTGGCGTTCGTTCGCCCGACTATTTCGGTCTTGTACTACTTGCGATTCGTTTCATTCTGTACGTGATTCGTTCTGACGTAAGCTGTGCAAGGTTCAGCAACGAACGAAACAAAGTGACAGCTATTACGACACTTTGTGTGATCGTTTTATACGGGAAAGCTGTTCCAGCGTGCGAATAAACAAAATATTCTTTTTAACGTAAGTTTCAAGTGGTATTTCTTTGGAGAAGTTGCGGGATGCGGCCGAAATTTACCCGCGTTGTTCATGGAAGGGTCACACTTAACTTCTTATACTTATCTATACGTGTAAAACAGTTTAGTGACTGCCTGACTGACTGACATATAGAGAACGCACAGCCTAAACCCCTGAAGATAGAAACATGTAATTTGAAAGATATGGTCCTTATAAGGTTTAGAGGTGCACTGAGAAAGGATTTTTCGAAAATCAACTCCTAAGGGGGTGAAATGGGGTGTAAAATTGTGTATGGAAAATTGTATTCGTTGTATGTATCAACTCGAAACTTGGTATAAATATTCTTCAAAACGAATAATAAAACGTATATTTTAGGATTTTTTTAAATAACCCTTAATTAGGGCTGCAACGGTGTGTTGAAGTTTGTATGGGAAAATCGAATTCCGTGCTTTTATCTCAATAAAATGTGGAAGATATGTTCCTTGAGGTAGTAGTCTCGCCACAGTCACGGTGAAAAGTTTATTCTCCGTTACATCGATGGAAGCTTCAAAATATTGCGAAATATCTTTATAATGTAGGTTGTACATCTTATCGGGATGTAAAAACTTATAAAGTAATAATTAAAAACACCTAATATAATGTTTAGAGTTCCAAAAATAACAAAGTTCCCTCCATCAACTAACCCTCACTTTCGTATCAGACTATCCATTCCGGCTACTGATACGTAGATGCTCTGCGTATACGGATATGCACACACGACTGTCGTCTAGCGAGCGTGGAAGTCCTGGCAAGGTCACAAGCCCAGCGAATTTTTGTCGTGATATTTGCCGTTAGCGGCGCTCGACATTGTTCATTTTAAATGGCTATATCTCTGAAACTCGACGGTCAAAATTCATGATTTTTTTTACCCACTTCGTCATATGTGCCTCTGTAATTGAGAATGAAAAATAAAATCTGGAGAAAAGTTTCGAAGTTATTGCGTGAAATGTGAAATTTTCTACTGCTCCCCATAAGAACACGTGTAAAACCGTGCAATCTTTGATTGCCAATATCTTGGAAACACAACGGTGAATTGTTTTGAAATTTTGCAAGTAATCATTTAATAGTGCCCTGAATGGGTCCTCAAAATAAAATGAAAAATCTATAGAAAAACGCCCTGGCGAGCCTACTACCTTAAAGAGCTTAGGGACGCACTAAAAAGGATTAGCTTCTCGCATGGTTAATTATATGTGAGCTGTTCGAGAGTATCGAGTGCCCAAAACTTGACGGTGCTTGCCAAAGACCATAAATCATACAATGTTGTCTACAGAACTATATTGCAAAGCCATATCGTTCTGTAAACTTGTATGACATTGAAAATGTCATACAAGTGATATGTATGATAATGACATAGACATTGTATGACATTGATAATGACAATGACATTGTATGATACTGGAGTTGAAGGTTGGCACTTTTATCCTACTATTTCGTTAATTACCAATCCTTGCCTCATTCAGTCAGTCTACCACCATGCCTGAGAAATATGACATTCTACCTTCTCTCTTTATTTCTTACTTTTTTCACTCTTTGCTTATCTTCTCTCTGGATCAAATCCTAAAGTCCACGCGGACGAAGTCGCGGGCAAAAGCTAGTCAGAGATATGCGACTGAAGAGCGGTATCCTTAAATCTCGTGGTCGATAGATGTACGAGACCGCCCGGATACAAACGTATTGTGCGGAGTTTCCAAAGCCTCTACGCTGATACGACATGCGAACAATGTTCACTCGTACACTAGCCGGAGTAATTATCCATTTATCGACAATCTCGGCTCGCTCGACATCGTCTACATGATTAAACAGACGATAGGAAATTGTTCAATGATGAGTGGCATTCCGAACGAAGATGGACGGCCTCGAGTTCACGAAGTAACGTTTGCACCCAGGCATACGTAGCCATCCATGCGCCACCAACTCACTCGACAGTCCAGTTCGATATAAAGCGGTGACGGTATAACCGAACAAAACCACACGCTTGCTCGAACATGAAATTCCTCTGTTCCGAGATTCCGAAATGTCTCCGATCCATCAGTCAATTGACAGTTTCGTTGATGCCCCTCGACTCCATCGCGAAGCAAACTAGTCCGCGTTCTTTCCTTCAGTTCTCTCTACCTAACTGTTGAGGGTAGCATGTCTCGTTTTCTTTTTAAGGCGGGCAAACACTTTAGATGCTTCAAAAAATCAATGTTTTTTATTTCATAAATCGTTAGCAAAATATCTTAAGAATACACCCTAAACATTTCAAAATGATATTCGGATTCCTTCTAACGGTATGTATATAAATGATAAAGACTCTCCGCTCGACTCCCAAGCGCGCTCAAGTATCCACGAGCGCTCAGTTAGGTAGTTTATTTGGGTTTGTTTGTTTGGGTTTTCATAACCCAGATTTGGGTTTTCATAATCCAAATTTGGGTTTTCATAATCTAAACAAACCGAAACTCGACCGTTTGGCGATCAGCTCCAAAACATCTTCATTCTGGGTACAAAATAATCGAGGTAGCGGCATTTCTTCCTGCTATTTTATTCAATAAAGGAAATCCAGCCCTACTCATGATTATGAATGAACTACAAATCGTAGTTGGCAGGCACAGCTACGGATATGCCAAGCAAATGGATCCGATGCGCGTGGCTCGGCAAAATAGAAAAAGTTTATTAGAGACAAAAGAAGCTCGAAAAGCTCGTAAAGAGGAAGTGCAATCTTCAAATGAGTTGCATGAGGAAAAGGAAGGGCGGCTGTATGGTACTGGAATCGCTGATTAATCGGTAAGATACTTTATCATTTGATTAAACACATTTGATTTTGAGTTTTTCGTTTGTGAAACTCTAAACGTGTTTTTCTCGAAACAATGTTTTTTCCATTTGCGGGAATCATAACTCAAAAACTAATTGATGGATCATTTTCAAATGTGGAAGACGTTTACATAATATAATTGATTAAAACATGAACCTAAAGTTGGAAAGATTAGATTGTTTAAAACGTTTTTATTATGTCAAAATTCCGGGGAAAAAATGCTAAAAATCGATCATTTTTTTTTCAAACACGTTCCAACATTCAATTCTCGATTTTTTTTTCAAAATTTAGGTTCATCTTCTTAAAAAATATCTCAAGAATGTATAAAAATTTGCTAGACTATTTCAGATGCAAATTTCGAGCTGCACAATTCCTGGAGATCGACACCGACGTTGAGGACACGCCAAGAGACACAGCGGATTACACGTTAATTAATGGATGAAATAACTTGAAAAAATTACCAGCGATGTATGAAAATATGAATAAATTATTGTCAGAGTTGCGGAACTTTCCGTTTTTTTTCACAAAAAAAAATCCAAAATATCATCTAATTTTCGGTCTCCTAAAGTGGTTGCTCGCCTTGAGGGCTCGAGCAATTAATCCAAGTAATGTGTTTTCCTTTGTTTGCAGGTGCAAGGAGCCGGGTCGTTATCTCAAGGATCTTCCGGCAACTGCGGTGATAATATGCTTCCACAATGAGGCATGGTCGGTGCTATTGCGAACAGTTCACTCGGTGCTTGACAGATCGCCCGATCATCTTATTCAAGAGATCATTCTGGTCGACGATTTTTCCGATATGCGTGAGTACCCAACAAGTCCGTAGCATAGCGCGTCGATGGGCTCTCAACGAGTTGTATCATGAACACGAACGGAATTGAAGTATACGAGGGATAAGTAGTTATGAATTTAGTGGAATAGCTTGTTTCCGGGTCATGTCGAGAGCTCGCTGAGCAAACTTATACACGATTGTTTCAGCCATTATGAATGTATATCTTCTTTCGATCTATATATTGTGGCGGGTCACCCTCCGCGGGTGTTCTCCTCCCGGACTTTCCACCAACTGTACATAGACAAATGCCCGAACGATCCTCGTGTCGGTGATTTGTTGCAACTGCTGGTCTCCGCCCTTCCGTGTGTTATCGATTAATCGTGATCTATCACGCGCTTTCGTAACGCGACCTACTTGCCGTGGCATTAACCCAACGCTCCGCGAGCTACCATTCGGAGGAATCGATGACGAAGCCGAAAGCTCCACCCTACAATCTTTTCCAAGAGGGAAAAAAAAATTGCCCCATCCTTTAGCGGCTCTCAAAACCTGCCAATATTTTACGTGAGGCTCATTTTTATAATGAAAGGACGAGGAAAAAGCAAACAATGGAGAAAAAAACAAATACTCGAGTACGATGGTTATGTACGAATACATATTTATAGTTATTTGCCGATCGATTAGGTGACAAGTGGGATGTGCCGTGACGCCCAGCCAAATCAATTTAGTTTCCAGCTCGTACACGTGCAGGACAGCGATGTGAAGAAGAAGTACGATTATTATTTGGCTCATGCGGAATAAATATGCGAAGGGATGAGTGGGTGGTGCGAGACAACAGGGTGCGGTTTAATATCCTCAAATACCCTTTTATATTCTGCCAATGACATTTCAGAAGATCCTTCTTCGAAATTTCGAAATCCATGGGATGGTAGTGCAGCGAATTCCTAGTTTGTGAGGTTTAAACGAAAAAATCGTGGACTGAAGAGACACCCTTCGACCAGATTGACATCGTTGTTGTACGCACCTGGTGGACAGAACGATCATGAATCCTCGTACAAGTCTCGTTTAAGGAATTGGGCCAATTTTTATTAGTGAAATAATAAAATAAAACGAAATTCCATGCTCAGGTCTTTATTATATTATTAATGAACTATACAAAATCATTTTTCGTAGTGATTTATAATAAAGTTACGGCTGCACTGCCAAAAAAAAATGTAATTTAATTGCGATATATTTAAATCAAATTGGTTTTTTCCTTGTCTCACGGTCTACTACGACTCTATTTGTTTTCAATATTTCATTTTATTTATTCAAGCTATTCTTTTTAAATATTGAATATATTCAGATTAAATAAATAAAGATTAGATTCGAATTAAATGAATAAAGAGAAAACTCGAAATATCGCATTAACACGAGAAAGGAATATATGTTCATGACATAAAAGTGCGGTGAAAAAAAGTTAAATAATATTTCTTTTTTTCACTCACGAAGCTGTTATTTGGAAAAAAAAGCAAGGTATTGTCGTGACTTTTATTAATAGGCGCGACAATTTATGTATAGAAAAACTAAGACCCTTTTCCTCAACTGCAGAATGTTACAACAGTCTTCTAATGAAAACAAAGCCATGAGATTTTTGAGAGACTAAATCGTGTACCATTTTTCCGTCTGTCTCTTTTGTCTTGTACTACCAGATGAAACCATATCAGATTTATTAGGAATAATTGAAATATTTAGTTATTAGACGATATTAAATAGATCTTGATTTGAATGAATAAATATATTTAAAATAAATCATCAAATATATTTGAAATAAATCTAAATATCTAGTTAATTCAAATAAAAAAAACAAATAGACGCATCTAGCTAATATCGAAAAAAAATTTCTGTCACTTTAGATGAGAAGTTTCGCAAGCGCCGAATTGTCATCGTTTGCCAATAAGGAATACTCAAGAAATTGCCGGCCCCCCCCCTCCCCTGCATAGCTTAGGCGAGAGCTCCTGTGAGAATCAGACGTCACGGAATGTGTGCACGGTTTATTTTGAATAGGCCAGTATATACACGCGCTCCCTTTCGGAGTAACCATTTCCATGGGGATCCGATGAAGCTGATTGTTTTATCACGATATAAGGATAACATTGAAGGTTTCCTTTTATCAGTTCATCCGCTCAACTGTTCAACATAGCGACCAAACTGAGATTCTTGCATCTATTGAACGTTCCTTCCAAAGTGGCCACGTAACATTGCTTGAATAAAGAATGATTTTCATTTGGCGGAGCCCTGTTACTCCATAGCCCATCTGAAAGAGGTTCTGCTACGCTGGGTTATATCAGCAGCAGCAGTACCGCGTAGCTATCGTACGGTATACATGTATCGGTACATATCCTGTATATCTATAGTAGGAGTACCGAATCGTTGGAGGACGAACGGCATGTAACGGATAGATAACGATACATGACTGGGTAATGGAACACCATGATGGGACGAGGTACAGCAGAGCTCTCCATTGTTCTGTGTGAGCACATACTGCATGTGCTCCTCATCTGACGCACTCACCCTCTTTTTCTTTCTCTCCCTATCTCTCTCTTTCTCGCCCTCTGCTGATTCCTGACTGTATGGCAGTTATGCATATCTATACCACTCACAGAATATGAATTTCGTACGAATATTCATACGCTATTACACAAGCTATCTGGCTTCTTGAAACGACGAATAATGGCCGAACTTTTTTTTTTCATCGTTTCTTTTGGGCATACGTGTGCGTGTTCGAATGAAATTCTCATCAGTGCGGAAGGCAGGGTTTGATTCCTTGACGGTTGAGTCTACCTTATTCCACTAAATTAGTCACGTATGTTCGGTTGAAATAGCCGGAAGCCCTTGCATTCATGCGGGAAAATTCTCATCGTGTACTTTCTCTCTCTCTCTCTCTCTCTCTCTCTCTCTCTCTCTCTCTCTCTCTCTCTCTCTCTCTCTCTCTCTCTCTCTCTCTCTCTCTCTCGCTCTCACATACACATACATACACACACACACTTATTTATATATCAGAGTATGTAAAAAAATCCAAACTATAATAGGTATAAAAAAATCCATGCCGAATTTGATCCTTCTAAAAGTTTAAGTGGTAGTACTCGCTGATTCTTTTTCCCCATTTCATTGACATAAAAAATTTTATTCGTAAGGAATAAGATGATTGAAAAATCGTCTGGCCATTTATTCGTATATGTATTAACGAAGTTATGTACCAAAAGTCATTTTTTAAATATTAGGAATTAAAGAAGTTATAAACAATCTTGTGAAAGACCTTTGAACATTTGGGTCTCAATGATGTACTTGATTTGGACCACCCGGTTGATCTAAAACAAAAAACGATTATCTTAAAAAAGATAATATTGGCTAAGACTTGACCGAGCTTTTTTGTTAAGGTGTTTCAAACATAAAAAAAAAATGTGAATTTTTTTCGAATTTTCTAGGAAAAATGACATCATTATCATTTATAACTAATGAAAAAAAATGTTAAGAAAAAATACGTCGTTCAAGACTAAACTACGATTATAATGAATAAGTGTACTGAATTTTAAGTAAATCCGTTCGTCAGATATCGAGAAATCGTGTACACGGTTTAAAAAAAAACATAGTTTTGAGAAAAAGGCGTTTAAAATTTTACTAGCTCTTCTATCGTTGTAGTCATAAGTTCACCTTCAATCTACGATTGATGCACCATATGTTAAACTTTGCTCTTCAATTTGAGTTGCCTCAAACGACGAAGAATTTTTTTTTTCCATTTTCACAATAGCCTAATCCCTTAAATATACGGATTTTTCATCGTCACTTTTTTCGTATGTTATTATCGATCGGATTGCTCATTCTATTCCGTTTGATATTGGCATATACATCACAGAATGGCTTTCGTTTGGGTAATCCTCCCCCACTATTCATGCGACCTAAAAGGATGTCTTTAAGGCCTTAGGACACTCTAGGATTTTCCAAAATTCGTTTTTTTGTTGTTAAAAATGTACTTTAGTACTTATAAAATTATATTCCAAAAGATTATGGGTTCAAAAAATCTCTAAGTACTCGATTTTCGAATTTCAGCGCAACCCCTCTTGATTCATGACTTTCTACTAACTTTAAACGCGTTTATCTCAAAACTACATTTTTTAAGTCGGCCGGACTCATAACTCAAATTTCAACCGATCCACTTGAAATTTTAACTGTATATTTAGAATTACATTTCCTGACGCACTACGTAGGATTAAAAAAAAATTATATTGCATAGTTCCTTTTTTATAAACAATTTTCTGACGATTTTCTCATGGCATTTTATAGTTTTTGTTTTAGCAATACGCCGTTTTGACAAAAAAATAATATATCAAAAAAATCCTACGTACTTCTATAGCTATTCTTATATATAATCGAAAAAACTTTAGTGATTCATCAGAACTCAAAAATTATAGGAGCTTGTTGTTCCGGCCGTTGACCTTCCAGAAATAAAGGCGTCGTCGGTAAAATGCTGCACAGTCGCTATTTTGACATGTATCGACGTGAAAAAATAATGTTATATAGTCAATTACGTGTATAATAAAACCCCTATTTTGTAATTCCGATTTATTTTATGGTTTCGCTGAAAAAAAATCACATAATATGCCTTTTTTTTGCCTCTAGAGTGGCCTAAGGCCTTAACTCACCTAGGCGAAGGATATTAGTGAAAATAAATGAAAAAGCAGATTTCAAGCCCGAAGTGACGAAATTAAATTATTCAGGAATAGCGAAAAACCGAGATAGCATACTCGATTATATGTTTCCATCCTGCCAAACGTATTAAGGAGTGAATGATATTTAAATCAAATTTGCAGCTCATCTGAAACGGCAGCTCGACGATTACATGATGAATTATCCGAAGGTTAGGATAATAAGAGCTAAGAAACGCGAGGGCCTTATAAGAGCCCGTCTTCTCGGTGCTGAATCCGCGAAAGCTCCTGTACTGACGTATCTCGACAGCCACTGCGAGTGTACCGAGGGATGGCTCGAACCGCTCGTCGATCGTATAGCGCGGAACTCAACGACTGTCGTATGTCCTGTTATCGATGTTATCGACGACACGACTCTCGAGTATCACTGGAGAGATTCCGGTGGTGTAAACGTCGGTGGCTTCGACTGGAATCTCCAGGTGGGAACATCTCTACTTTGTCCCCTCGCTCATTTTTCCGTTCGTTATTTTCTTCCGGTTACTTGTTTTTTCGCCTTCTCTCCACAAGCAACTCACATAGCTCATTTTTCAATGGACCCCATAATTTCTCATGCCATTATCAATGAAGATTTTAACGATCTTGAAAATCTTCGAAATAAATTAATCGGCCAGGAAAGCAGCCACCAGCTCTCTCTCAAGAGACACGAGGGATTTCTGAATTCTTTAAGGCAACCCTAAATGACAGTGGTAGGATGAAAATATAATGCGCTATAAAGGAAAAGTTTCATTGGATATAATATGGAAAATCGGACGTTTCATTAATCAGAAACGACACGATATTAAGGTATTCCTTTCACGAACCCGAATATTTAACAAGCAACTGATTTTTGTCTAAAATTAAGCAAAAATATATTCCAGTATATTGGCAAAAGTTCAAGCCGAGTTACCGAACTTTTAACAAAAAAATTATGTATTAAAAAATTGTCTTATTTATGCAGCACTTTATGGAGATGGCGTGCTGGCCACATTTCTATCTGATCATTTATATAATAAATAACTTTGGATTTCTGGCATAAACTGCTCTAGGCATGCAAAAATTCTGAAGATTCCGTAACACCAATAAAAATAGGGAGTCATTGAATGTTTAAAGAAAATATTAATGCTAAAACTTGGAAACATGTGACTAGCAGAAGAATTTTCGTAACCGCGATTTCTCAGAGAACAAGTAAGAATGTCTAAATCTACAAAATTTATGGGAAATTTTTCATTCCAGTTCATCGTTGGGTACAGTAATTACGTAACTTATTTTTTTTCAACCCGTCGTGGTCACCCTGGGTAGAATCGACCCGTCGATCAATTTTTGGCGTAAATATATAATAATTCCCGGCTTCGAATGGGACTGTATTCACCATCTTACCTGGAGTTTGAAGTATCCTCATACCATAAAATTTACCCTCTTCACATGTCGGAATAAATACCTTTTTTGGAACACGCTCTATGTTACTATTTTTTCCCAAAAAGTAGCATATCTAAGAAGTATCACGTCAAAATTTTAGGTAAAAATGTTGAAAATTCACGGAGCTATGATTTTTTGAGCGAAAAGGTGTCTTTTTTGCGTTTTCACCTCTTTCTGAATTTGTTTAACATGTCGCCATTTTATTTCTTATAAATAAATTTTTCCTACATCATCTAGAAAGTTCAAAGCATGTTCCGTAATTTTTTGAACCACTTCGGACGGATAGTTTCGTCACTATACTTTTTTGAAAACTGACTGGGTAGAATCGACCCAAGTGTGACCACCGCGATTGAATTTGGATGTGTGACCACGAAAGGTTAAGTAATCTAGTAATGATTCAAAAGGGCACACGTTTATGCGCCCACGAAGTACGGCTCTCCGCGAAAGGAATACCTTGATGACGTTGAAGTTTGCATCTTTGAAATGCAACGTTTCTTTTTATTTCTCTATTTTTATTAGCATCCAAAATCTTTTTTTTTTCGTTCAAATTAAAATTGCGAATCTCTAACGAGGATACATAAAAATGTACGAGTGATTTTCGTAGCCTCAATCGGCCAAAAAGAAATTTTATCGATTGAGAGAAATTAATTTCCGTTGCGTTACAATGATGCAAACTTCAACATCATCGATATTAACCGTCTTTGAATACGTTTTTCGCACCCTCTGTACTCTGAAGCTCTCGTGATTTATTCCATTGCTTGTAGGAGTATTTTACCTTCGCTCATAAACGACACTTTACAAGCATTTTTTTGAATTCTATATCGCTGTTCGTTCGACCAATCAATTCGTACTTGGTATATGTGTAAAATGTGTGCCGATTACATTTATGACGAGATTCTTGTTTATCCATCAGTTCAACTGGCATTCCGTGCCGGAACGTGAGAAAAAAAGGCACCAGAATACCGCGGAGCCAGTTTGGTCGCCAACGATGGCCGGTGGCCTTTTTTCCATTGATCGTGCTTTCTTCCAGCGTCTTGGCACTTACGACAGCGGCTTCGACATCTGGGGCGGCGAGAATCTCGAGCTTTCCTTCAAAACGTGGATGTGCGGGGGTACGAAATATTTTTCATTCGTTCTTTTCTTTCTTTTACCCTTTCGTTTTTACAATTGAAGTATAGTAATCCTAAAAAAAAAACGGTCGCTAAAGTATGGCCGGTACGTTTTTACCAAAATGATCAACAACGCGTATCTAGAATATTCAGCGTTCAGTCATCTGATATAGTGAGTTTTCTAATGCAGGTCAGTTACGGAGAAAAATTAATTTATCGCTAATAAAAAAAAACTATCTGAGGCGCCAAACGTCTACGTTTTTTTTAAAAAGAATGATTGAAAAATGAAAGTACTGTATGAAGAGTTGTATTTTTTTGAAATATTGATGAATTTAAGTGAATTTTTTTTCTTCTATTTCCACATTCGTATTCTTGGTGGCTTATCTCTGATGAAATGCGCTGTATAAATTTGTCGCATGGAAAAGCGCGAGAAGTGTCGAAGTTGAAAAATTTCCCGAAAGCTTATTATTCGCAGGCAACTGCTTCCAAACCCTTGACTTTATATGCATCCTCAATCCCTCTCTTCCCTCTGTACCTCTCTTTCTTATTCGCAGTCTCTTATCTCTTTTCTCGACACACCCACACTCACACAGGTACCCTCGAAATCGTGCCTTGCTCACACGTGGGACACATCTTCAGAAAGCGCTCGCCGTACAAGTGGCGAAGCGGCGTGAACGTGCTTAAGAGGAACAGCATACGGCTGAGCGAAGTGTGGTTGGACGAATTCGCCAAGTACTACTATCAGAGAACCGGTTACGACAAGGCGAGTACTAGTGTATTACAAATTCGATACATATATATTTCTATTTTAAGCCCTCATCCGTCCAAATTTTAAAAGTTTTTCTTAATTTCTGACTTGTGCGTTACTCTTCGTTGACAAAAAAAAAAAATAATATTGATCTTGCCACTTTACGGAGAAATGGATCATTTCATTGACTTAATTTGATCGCTCGCATGTTATTTTGTGTCTGGCGGAATAATCGTAATAGGTAATGTTGCTCGGTTCCGAAAAAAAAGATCTGACATTTCGATAGGTGATTATCGAATGAGCAGAAGCCTCCAGATGCTTTGAATATCAGGTCGATGTTCTGGATAACTTTTTAGTGCCCTAACATTGAGATCTGGACGAGTGTTTTTTTTTGTTACTATGTTGAAATTTCGATTGTTGAAACGCAATGAAAGTCCTTTTCCATCTTTTTATTTTTTCGTTTAATCAGTCGCAAAAAATTTATTTTGCAAATTAGCATTGCAGATCTTCAGTAAAGATTCTTAAAAAGTTCGAGTCATTTTCTTATTTTTACTTAGCCATAAAAATTGGTCAATCCAAAAATAAAATGATTCTCATTGCATTCCTACTATGCAAGTTTCGGCATTATTTTTTCTTGCTATTGAAAAAGCAACAGCTTATTTTTGTTTTTTTTTTTTCAAACTTACTGACGACGTATGATAAGTGAAAATTTGAAATATTACAGGGCGACTACGGTGACGTCTCGGATCGAAAGGCCCTGAGAAAAAAGCTTAATTGCAAATCGTTCAAGTGGTATCTCGAGAACATCTATCCCGAGCTCTTCATACCGGGCGAAGCGGTCGCATCCGGGGAGGTAAGAACGTTGAAAAACTTAACCTTTTGTCAGAACGAAATTTTATCAGTGTTCCAGGAGCAATTTTACGAACGAGATAACGAGAGATCCGGCGACCTCGGCAGACTTCCCGACGGAACATTGGATTTCTACGTGTCACGAATTCTATAAAATCTCGAGATCTCTGATAATTGCATGCTCTAATTACTTAAGAACAATGAATTTTACTCTCGGCACAAAGACTTTCACCCCGTTGTTACAGGCTTTATAACTGTAACGAAAAATGGACCGATCAAGGGTAAATACGAAGTACGAATTTCACGAGTCTCACAATTTCGAATTCTTATATTTTTTTACCTCGTTTTTTCCCCAGCATATTGCGAGGTTCGATGAAAATATTCATTAATCGGGATAAAATATGGATATTTTCGTGCTTATATTGGATGACGGTTTTTAAACCATGCCCGAAGCTGCTGAAATTTTTGAGTGCACGTGTCAGTGGTTAGTGTTTACAGATTCCATTTTTTAATTTCTCAAAGGATTTTTAAGGACTAAGAATGCTCGGAACAAACGAGGCAATACATTTACTTTCCATCGTTATGGTCAAATTCATAAAAGATTCCCGTACATCCTTGAAGATTACCTTCGAGAATAATTCAACCTGTTTCCACTTCGAGTCAAAAAGTAATGCTACCATTTTTAAAGCGTCCTTTTCAAATAATAAAATCAAATTAAACTACATTCCCAGCATATTGCATTTATGATTTCTTTTTCTGGCAAATGCATTAAAAATACGAAGGGAATGCTCGTGTGACTCGGAACTTGGCATCGCCGCATATTTCGTGAGTTTTACGCGGAGGGTGTTGTCCATATTTAATCCGCGCGGTTATTTTCTCCTTTTTGCGCTTCTACCGAAAAAATTCGTAACTGGCTGGACTGAAAAAAAAAATACATTGAAAATAATGCTTGGTGCGCGAGAGGCGATATCTATATTTTCTCTACGTACGTTAAATTTTTTTTTTTCACCAGGTGAGCCAAATACAACGCCACGTGTAAAATAGTAATTTTATCGTGACTATTTTTTTTTCGAGCCCTTGAAACTTACACGTTGTTGCTGTTCTCGAATTTTCTAAGTCTCTTCAATATTTTTTTCCAGTTTCCCGTCCATCCTTCGCAATCTTCGAATATGTCTCTTTCCATCTGCATTTATCGTAACGTTACCATCTTCTTTTCTCACGACGGTAATAATCCGCCATTTGGCATATATTCTCCCATTTATTCCAGCTACCGTGTAAATCACGGAGGAGTTTTCGGCCCTCCTATCCCGCGGCAATTTATAGTTAGCATGTAAAAGCTCCCCTTCTTTTTCTCCGTCTCCCTTGCTCTCTCTCGCTCGTAATCTCTTTATTTTTTTTTCTCTGGCAGCGTTAGGTGTTCGCTTTTCGAGCGAAGCACCAATCCCTCTCGCTCTTTCACTGTTCGTATCTCTCTCTTCTTTCTGATTTGCCTCTGTCAGGGTTCGCTCCACTCGCTAAATAATATCCCGGCGAGAAAACACGTACCGCGGGTCTGCCAATTATGGCTTTATCAGGAAAACGCAATTTTCCTTGCCTGTCTTCCGGATCCATGCCTCAACTTTTACGGTCTTTCTTTTCTTCTGTAGATATCGATGAATCAATTATATTCGATGGCCTCCACTATACGCGCATTACTTTCGAGAAATTAATCGCGCGGCCCATCGAGCATGATCGACATGCTTTTATCTTGCCTTTACATTCATTATTATCCGAAAGCTTTTTTTTCAGATTGACATACAGTCTGTTCGATAAAAGCGTGTATGGCTACATTTTTTTCCTGGAAATCGTTAGAGGGTAGATTCGAGCGCGCTCATGAAATTAGTGGAAAGTATGCTGCGGAGATACCAGGCGATTATTGATAGTGGAGACGACTGGACCACTTATTAATAATAAAGCATCACCGTTTATATCATGTAGTGTGTGCGTAATTTTTTTTTTTTCAATGCCTTCTGCCAAATAGTTTTTGAGTTTCGCCGTATATGCTCTTGTCAAACAGACTAGTAGATCACTATTGAGGATTCTAATAAAAATGTTTCGCAATTTCCATAGCCTTATTCAACCAAAGAAATTTGAGCAATTGAAATTAAACATTATTTTTATTGCATCCCGACGATACATACCGAGTGATGGCGAAAATTTTGCCGGTCAAATCGCACATAGAACTATCCGTCTTATTTTTTGCACTCATTAATTAATGCTTGATCCATCTGCGGGTGAAAGTCTTTGTGGCGTTTTAATAAACCATATTCTCCATTTTTTGCAGGCTATATATTCCTTCGTATGTGTGTGTGCGTGTATATGCGCACATATTTTGTAATTCAACCTCTCCTCGTTAAATTTCACGCAGGTTATAATGCACTGGATTCAGCGGAGAGTCCTGCCGGGCGGTTTGGAAGTTTTTCTAGCCCGACGCGCGAAACCGGGTTGTGGATCATAAATCCTCGGGTTTATTTTTTTCTTTTTCAATTTCATAGCGCGGACTCTCCGACGATGCAGACAACGAGGAGAAAAGTTCCTGCACCTATATGCCGTAGTTCGTTGCGAGTAATAGAACGAAGTCCTTGGAACTGCAACGAATGCAAAAATTTCAGGGAGTCTAAGGAAATCAGGACTGCTGACCAAACTTTGTGTGTGACTTCTGTCTAGTTATATATATATGAACTTGCGATATATTACGTATCTGACGTATTTTTGCAGGAAATGAGCCGTCGCCGAAAATGCGCGTTTACGAACTATTTTTTTTTACATATTTTCTTTCTCTCTCTTCTATCGAAATATTATATCACGGAAGAATATTTACGCGCTCCAGTTCAAAATTGACCCGAAGTAATAACGCTGTTTCTATATCTTGTACTATATGTTGAATATAGTCACTTGTGCCCCACTGCTATTCGATTATATATTATTTCTCTGTGTGCAGGGTGTATTAAATCAATGGCACACCATTTATCCAATGTTTATCAAAATTTTCCAACGAAAACCATCAGGTTTCCGAAATCAAAGCTTTGCTATGACGTTGAAGTTTAAATCGTTGTTGCAATGGACATTGTTTTTTATCGGACAGATCCTTTTGTGAGTTACGGGAATCATCCAATTCCTTTTTCACAATTTCTTCTGAAGATCTATAACCTAAATATTAAAAAAAGAGATTTCGGATACTGATAAAAGAAAATAAATTACGCAAAACAAAAAAAAAATTCTATATTTCAACGATTGCGTTTCTCTTTTTCGATAATTGTCGCCGATCCGAATTCTGGTATTTCAAGTCATTAAATTCTTCAATCTATTTTGAATACTTCCGGTTGAACTTGTCGACATTCGTTACTCGTGTTATATTAGTGATCAGCTTTTTTCTTATGGTGCTGAACTTTAAATTGGAATGCAACGAAAATTCTTCATTTCTTTATTTTTATTACTATCTAAATTTTTTTTGCAGCTATTGCTTGTACATTTTTATTCAGAATCCTCGAAAATGTTGCTGTAATTTTTGTAGTCTAAATGTGCCAGAAAAAAGAAATCGGCAAAACGAAGAAAATCTATTTTCGTTGCAGTCCAACGATGCAAACTTCAATATCATTTTTTTGTTTTTTTATCCTCGGAACGATAAACGTGGTTATTTTATTTTATAGCGGACCTTGGTATTACATTTGCCATGAAAGCTTTTTGGCACACTATTGACATTATTTGTATTTATTGCCATGCTGTTCAAGAGTATTGCAATATTTTGATTGTTTCGACGTGTTTGAAATGATGCGAACCTGATATTTTTGTAATTCGGCAAATGGATTATATTTTTTCAAATATTTTAAACACTCAAAGCCCCAAATTTATAATTAATGATGCCTTTGGCTAAATTTGATAACTTTACAAGTCCATACGACGTTATTGGATCGAATCGATCGATTAACATCGTGCATGTCGTTTGTCACTTTTCATTACTCACGTTTCAATGAATATATTATTCGCTAAGTCGTGACTAACCATAAACGATGAAAACTAACCACGACAGGTTCGTAATCTGGGTGAGGGAGGAAAGACGTGTCTGGACTCGCCGGCTCGCAAGGCTGACTTGCTCAAAGCGGTCGGACTCTATCCTTGCCATCGACAGGGCGGTAACCAGGTAGATCGATCAAAAGAAGTAGAACGAACGAACGAAAATAAAAAAAAAATATGTTTCTCGTTCGAAATTACAGGCCGCTCGACACGATACCTGCTACGAATCTCACCACTTTGTTTGTTCAATGTGCCTGACTGTCATGTGTGCGTCTGCTATTCGCGTAATAATGAAAAAATTATGAATTTCACGAGACATTGATTTGAAAAAAAAAAACTCCTTAGGGAGACCCTCGAGGTACATAATAAAAAAAAAGAAAAATGTTTTTTACATCGATTATATCAGTGCTCGATCAGTTCATAATTTTACACGTTTTTTTTACACCTTAGTTAGTCCTTTTTTAAGCTAGCCTCATGTTGTACAGCCTAACCCAAATCGTCTTACGGATCAAGATTTATACGTGAGCGTAAATATCCAAAGCGAAATTCATATTTAAACTGAATATCTGTATTCAACGGATTATTTGAGATCTCACCAGTTGTGACGTCGTGTAAAAATGGAACATTTCGGAAAGCCGTGTTTTCTGCTAAACGGGCTATATACATTATTCATCGCTCGGACTAATTCATGTAACGTTAAAATAGAGAATCATAGTTATTCATGAATGCAATAATAAATATTCATGCAGACTTTTTTTAGCTGAAAATACTGCAATGATAGTCACATTTTTACCCCTTCAGTTTGTTTTACACATCCATTTGAATCCTCAACGATTTTATCGCCAAAAATGGCGCGAAATTTTCACCTCTGGTGGAAAAAAAAAACATCGTTCAAATAGACCGAACGATGTGAAATTTGAATGTGACCATCACCACGAATACCCCGCCATTTTCATTTAATTGATCGAAACAAAGTTCAGCTGATGGGCAAAAAATGTTTGACGTATAAGGGAAATAGATATTTTCACGTACGATTTCTTCTTCCGTGAGACGATACTGAGAGTGCAATCGCATTAACACTCTTCATGTTTGTTTCTCAACATTTCTCCGACTTTTGTGTTTATGTTGTCCCGGGAGAGGGGGTGATGAGGGGGTGGATTGGGAGAAGGAGGAAAAACGCAATATCGCGTAGCACAGATGCGACTCATCTCGATGCCTATGTGTAATTGAAAACAAAATCTTGGTTTATTGAAGAGAAAAAGAAATCCTGTCGTTAACACGAAATCAATAAACTTCTGGTAAATTTCAATGCAGATAAGACACCTCGAAAGCGACGTGTGTATAGACTCCCCAGGAAAACCGGAAGATCTTCACCAGCCGGTTGGCCTGTGGCCGTGTCACCGTCAGGGCGGCAATCAGGTATACGCACGGTTGCACGTTCGAGGGGAATAGAATATTAATAGGGACTTTTTTTTAACGTGATAATAGTTTAACCAAGGGGCATTTGGTGCAGTCTCTTTGATTAATGTTCCACGAAAAATACAATTAAATTTTCTAATAGGTTCGAGGTTTTGGTTGCAGGCTCCAATAATCTTGCTCGTTGGTACTGTGGTTCAATGCTCGTCTTGAAAAATAAACAATTCTGCCAACATTCGCGGCTTGACGAGGACCTCCCAAAGTATCCACACACGTTTATTCATCCTTGACAGTTAGCACTGCGTACGAAATAAGTTGTTTGTTTGCTTTGAAACTTCACGTGACAATGTATTTCCCAAATCTCTCGTTCTACCGGTACAGAACTAGGTATAATAAAGTTTCGAGGCTTCCGTTGCACGAATAATTATAGCAAAACCAATCGTGAAGTACAATTCCAGCGGTTCCGAAATGTGTGCACTTTGTGCCGCGTATTCGAGTCGCCAATTACATACCGCCTGTACATTCGCCTAAGTACACTAATCGAGTGTATCACTGTCCGTGATGAGAAACTCTGAATACCCCAATATTTAACGATGCTCGAAGAACGTTGTTTCGAAATGAGAAAAATACGAGGACAATTCTTGAAGTAGGTTTGGAAGTGATCAGATTTCAAAGCTCTTGTTGTACTCTAAAATGTTACCAAGTGAATTCATTTCGATGCCATTAATGTTAGCCCTTATTCAATGTTAAGAAGGAGTACGTTAATCGAAGGACACTCGAGTGTCTGCTGGAAATTAACGTACACTCTTTGAAGGGCTTTAAATTTTTGGCAGATTATTTTTTATCTTAGCCAATCGATTATTTGGTCGAGTATATGACAAGATTTCCCCAGCTATTCTTGCTGCTCGTTGAATGCTGTTTTTCAATAAACAATAGATTCATCCGCAAACTTGGAAGATATTAACTTCTAATGAAATATTGCAATGATTTATGTAAAAAGTTATGGATGCTTCCTTCTTATGCCTGTTTGATTTTTATTGCTTATTGGTTTCTCGGTTTTTTTTTGTCTCCATGACATATGGAAGGAACACAGTAGATATTTGCGTAATACGACACATGCTCGCTCATCAATCGACCTGCGGCTTTGTACGCGGCCATTTCCTTATGCCACATTGAGTACGTTGCCTCGTTTGTATCACTGAGCAAACCCTCCTGTTACCGTTGTTCTTTTTTATCACGAGACTACGTTTTCGATCGCCAGTACAAATTACATGGAATTAATCGTCCGATCAATCTGTCCGAGTACAACAAAGTCCGTCAACTCGATGACTCGCACAGTTCTTCCCTCACGCATATAAAAAAAAAACGAGCTTGGGAGCTCACGATAAACGAGATGTACCGATGCACTATTTATTAAAATATACATTTTACTCCGAAAGTAAAGTAGCGCTGAAATAAACCCCTCGGATGACGAGATATAAAAAACCTCAAAACTCGTGGTTCGGTATTGGTCGACTTCTCTCACGAGTTATAACAGAAAGTCGCGAGAGCGAGTACGAAATCTGTATAGGACAAAAATCGAAATGAACATGAAGATGTAACATGCATATATGACAGATAGTGACCATTGGCACAATGAACATCTACAAATAACTTGAACCAGTGATTCACTTACGCGAATAATTGGAAATGTTACCGCTAACTATTGTAGCGATACCTTGAATTGATTTGCAGTAGAAACGCCCAGAAGTGATCGGACGATTGGAAATGAGGAATAAATGGCTAGAATTCGTCTCTACGTTTATTAGGATTTCGGAGACACAGGGAACCTTTATAGTTTCGATATATTCGTTTATTCGTCCGTCGCTGCAAGGGACAGTCTTTTCCCGGTAAAATCTCGTAACCCTCCCATTTGAAAATCTGGCATAATTCATGAAAACTATCTGGCATAATTGAAACAGTTTTTATTTTTCATATGATGAAAGTATAAAAATGCATAATTTTTCACTTTAAGTATATATTTCATGAAAACTTAGTGCCTAAAGAATAAATCTATACCTCGTATGCATTTTTTTTGAGGTTTATTGAAGAAAAAAAAACCTCATGAACCGTCATTTGGCTCAACTGGACCGTTCCAACCTCCTTAATGCATAGTCCAACGGTCATTTGATACCTTTTTCAATTCTCTCAAATCGTGATACTCCAATAATATTAGGTCCTCGACTCGGCTCGGTCGCTTTGGTTGAATGAGAATAATTAATCAGATCCGCGTTCGTTACCCGTATACGCGATGTTTTTGAGACAAATTGACAGTGAAACTTTGTGAGCTACCCGACAAGAATTAAATTATTCCTCTCTGAGGGAAACTCTGTACTCGTCAGGCTCACACGTTCGTGGTTTCCGATGGTCTCGTCAGACATGTACGTATGGTGGTATTACATTGGCGAACTCCTACCTCGTTTAATCCACACACGCTCCTGCATGTACTCACATTTACGATAATTGCAGGTAACTAGTTGCGTAAAAAATACAGTCGGTTTCGAAGTTCTGTACCATACATATGTATATATATATCCGTGTGGGTGCCTGTGTGCATACGTACAAAATTGCATACACGTGTGGCTCTCTCTCTCTCTCTCTCTCTCTCTCTCTCTCTCTCTCTCTCCTGTACAAGCACCATTTCAATTTACGTATTTACTTTCGCAATTAAGCTTTAGCTCGCGGTAATTACTCTTTTAGGCGTTGCCGGCACGTCCGGAGGGCAAATAGCGGTGGTCTCGACGGTCACCACACTAGGCATGAAAAAAAAGAAACCCCCCTAACAGTACGAAACACGACCACTGTCGTTGTTCCCTCTCTCGTAAGCAAAGCAACCTCTTTCTCTCACCGCAAAATTTCCACCTCTCCCCACCTCCCTCCTCGTCCTGTTTGCGGGAGAAGCAGAGCTTTTGCGTATTTCGTTTGTCTATTTCGACCGCACCGGGGGGTGAACCAGTGAACTAGATTTAAAAAGCTACGCGGAATGTAACGATTTTTGTTCGGGTTGTTCGCTCGAGTTGCGCCAAACCGCAAACTCCCCCGTTTATTCGCATAGACCAGTCAGCTCTCAGTCTTCTGGAAAAAATCGTATCCGGTTGCGGCAGAGTAACATTTGTAATTGCTTGTTTGTTAAGGCGTTACATCACCTTGGCGGTTGGAAAAATAGGTATACATTTTTTTTTGACACAACTATTAAATATATAAAATGTTTAAAATTTTTCACAAATACGTTATAGTTTTATGAACAAATTAAAAAAAACGAATAAAAAAATGACGGAGATATACGTCGTCTAATAGGACGCCCTTTGAAAATCCTTGCCGATGGTGGAATTTTTTACCCTGCCATGCAGCGGTCGAAAAATTAAAAAATCTTATAAAAAAGGTAATAGTGGCAGGGAAATTTTTTTAAAAAATTCGTTGAAATGACAGCTGTTTGAAAAAAATGCTTATTGTTACCAAAATGTTGTTTTAAAAAATTAATAGAAAATGAACGCGGCATCCAATTTAAAAAAACTCTGTATTACATCGTAGATAATATTATAAAGAATGAACGATATAAATTGTATCAAAATTGGTTGAGTAGATCTCGAGATATTTTGTCGACCAGTTTGAAAAGAGGGTCCTGCTAAACGACTTATATCTCCGTCATTTGGAAAAAAATTTATTCGTTTTTTTTTTTAATTTGTTCATAAAACTATAATGTATTTGTGAAAAATCTAATCTTATATAAATAATAGTCGCGTTAATTTTTTTTTGATTTTCATATCCGTTTTTCCAAGCGCCAAGGTGGCGTAATGTCTTAACATTTTTCCACTATGAGTAAATACACCATTTTTTTCACTATATGATCTCCCCACGAGTAGCAAATAAAGTCACGATCGTTATTTTTCGCAGGTCTAAATTTGTTTGTTGTGCGAAAAAATCCTTCTTGGAGTACAGGAAAAATGACTTTACGTGTCACGAAAGTGTCTTTGCGAAGTAAAGAGTTGGCAGGCGAAGGGCAAGTCTTGTGGGCTAGTCATGTACCACAAACTATAATCATCTAACCATAACCATTATTTTTTCTTTTTCATTTTACAAGTAACGAGAGTTGGCATTTATGCTTTTAGATGTTTTGCATTGAGTTTCAAGATATTTTGTCACCAAAGACAAATACTTTGTGCAATGCTTCAGCTTTTGTTTTTTTTTTTTTTTTTTTTTTACTAAAACGTAGAAAAGGTATACTAACCCGACTGCTTCAATTTTGGTAAACTGGAATCCGAGCGTATGCGCAATTTTTTCAATGTATCGTTCGAAATCCTTTTGCACGTATTTGTGTGGTCACATCGTTGTGTAATCTATGCTCTCTGTAGTGACTACATTTACAGTAGAAAGATTATCTGAATTAAAATACGAGAATTCCCGTTACGACGTAAATGAAAAAAAAATCAAAGTTTTTGTCTCTTCCCAACGATTGTTCTTCCGCAAACAATGATTAGTTATTGATTTCTCACGGCAAAATGATTTCAAATGATCTTTTCATATTTATCACGCAAATGCTTAGTCTCACGGCTTCAGTCATTTAATGAACAAACGAATGAATACTGTGTTTAATGTTGCGAGACGACGTTTCTGGCGTGTATTTGACAAGAGAATCGTAGAACGATCCTCAATTTGTATGCGCAATTTAATCAACAAACGGAGAAGCCACGACTACTGTCCGTCGACGGTAAATCGCAGTGCCGACATCAGCTCAATTTCAGTTTATTGAGTACGGTGACTCAATTTCCTCGCGCTCGATACTCCTTCGTTTCGCTCTCGATAATCATAATTTAAAAAAAAACGAATATATTACCAGTTTAACGTGAATTCCGCTCAAAATTATCCATAGATTCGTTTCCTTTCATCTCGGCGCACGGAAATTACTTTTCGACTAGAGAGCTGGCTCGAGCTTCCGAGAAAATTGCAATTACGAGCTGTTCTCTCCTACGCTATACTTGTTTCAGCGTCATGTATAGTTGCGAAATTATTGAACTCTTTTCCCGTGAATTAGATGAAGCAAAAAAAAAAAACCCCGGAATATTCAACGCGTTGTTTGGGAAACTCGACGAAAAATATGTACGCGATGGGCACGAAGAATATGCAGAATCTTTCGCGTTCCCCAAAAATATTCTCTATTTTACATTTTAAATACAAATACTCGGGGCGTATTTTCCACCTCAATTTTCTGGGATAATATTTTGCGTATAAATTTCGTCCGTGTGGCAACGTCGACGCTTACGACCTTTTGTGAATTTTCGTAACTAGCTTCACGTTGTCGGAAAACTTGTAACATTCGTACGTGAAACTATAGAATATAGCTGTTAATTAATTGTGGCTTTACGCAAATAGCCAGAAGTGTCGTCCGCTTGCTCAGGCAATCTCCTGGCTTCTTGAATTCTCGTTTTAATAACGTTGCCTTTTATTATTTCTCATCCTTCAGTACTGGATGCTGAGTAAAACTGGCGAAATACGTAGAGACGAATCGTGCCTGGATTACAGTGGGACTGACGTCGTTCTCTATCTCTGTCACGGCAGTAAAGGCAATCAGCACTGGATTTACAATTCTCAGGTAAATCTTCGAAAACTCATTAAATCGTGATTATCCTCATGGAGGTTTAAGGAAAGGTTACCGTCGAGAGGCATGAAAAATGTATAAACTTCAGGAATTTTTTTCTATATAAAATAAATACTTTCGAAAAGTATTTATTTTATATAAGGGTTTCATCGGATTTTTTTTTATATAAAATAAATACTTTCGGAAAGTATTTATTTTATATATGGGTTTCAACGGATTTTATTCTTCTATCAATGCAGAGTAAATTCCAATTTTATTTATTTAAAAAAATCCAAACTGGCGGCTTGAGCTCCGGTCAAATAAAGCCATCCACGGCGTGTTTTGGTCTGCGCGGGGCGTTCCATAGCCTTGCCAATTTATCCGAAACAAAAACGGGTTAAAAATTATTAACCCTTCGTGGTCACCCTGGGTAGAATCGACCCATCAATCAATTTTTAGCGTAAATATATCATAGTTCCCGGCTTCGAATGGGACTGTATTTACCATCTTATCTGGAGTTGGAAGTATCCTCATACCATAAAATTTACCCTCTTCACATGTCGGAATAAATGTATTTTTTGGAACGTGCACTGTGTTACTATTTTTGCCCAAAAGTAGCATATCTAAGGAGTATTACGTCCAAATTTTAGGTAAACATGTTGAAAATTCACGGAGCTATGATTTTTTGAGCGAAAAAGTGTCTTTTTTGCGTTTTTACCTCTTTATTAATTTGGTCACAATACTTTTTTGAAAACTGACTGGGTGGAATCGACCCAATGGTGACCACCGCAATTGAATTTGAAAGTGTGACCACGAAGGGTTAAACTAGACTAAATTGGGGGGGGGGGGGGGGGGGGGGGGGCTTGTCGATTTTTGTTTTCTGAAAAGCCTCTGGATAACAAAATGGCAGCCGTTTGAAAGAATATTACCGTGCTACTTTTAAAAAATGTTCAAACGTCATTTTTAATACTCATCACATTCCCCAAGCTTAGCTTGTTAAGTATAATACTAAAAAAATACTAAATTGAAGCCTATGAAAAATATAACTGATAATTAAAAGGTACAATATTCCCATTTTCTTTGGTAACGAATTGTTATTAACACAATTGTCTTTTGATATTTCAGACCAAGCAGATAAGGCACGGGAGTAGCGACAAGTGTCTTGCAATAACGGAAAGCAAGCAACGCTTGTTAATGGAAGAATGCACACTGACGTCGTCAAGGCAGAAATGGTCGTTCGAGAATTACGATCCGTCGAAGCTGTGATATAGCGTCTCCTCACGTCGCGATGTAAACCAAAATCGTGATAACGGTGTCGGAGCTTGGTGGTTGACCGACCGACGCTATATCTCCGTTAACGAACATTTTGATGGTTCAATTGAGGCGAGATAGACCGCTCAAGAATTGTGTACATCGTCAACGCGTTATCTCGCTACAAACTGGTGCGAATGTTCGTCGTTAAATAAATAACTATATATATATATATATATATATATATATATATATATATATATATACATGGGTGTGTGGATGTGTACGTGGATTGGAATGATTGGTGATCGTTGGAGAATGAAAGAAAAATCGTTCGGGATTCCAGACAAATAAAAGATATGCGATAAAAATTGTTCTCGATTCAACCGGAAACTTATAATATACGATCGTATCGGTGTCTCGATAAAACGCCGTTTCCGGGGAAGCCCCTTAGATATAATTTTGCATACATATGTACATATATATAAACGCATATGTATATTAGAGTGTGTGGAAAATAAAATCATTTCTTATCCCTCTCAATAATATTATCAGGTGTAAGAAAAAGACATGCCAAACTTCCGCTTCCTAATACAAATCTTAGTGGTAACGTGAAATCATTTCTTTCCTCGTGTCATTTACACGTGAAATTTGCTGTTTACGTTTAAACTTGAATAAGGTTAACCATTCATGAGTAATTCTCAAGTCCGCTTGAAGATTTTCGAAACTGACCCCAACAGCTTTGAGAACTTTTCTTTTTCAATCTCGATCCAATGATTTTTATACAAATTACAGCTTGTCGAAAAGTGCATGTATTTCTGTAAAAAAAATGCCTTTTTTGAGTACCTGCAATATGTGTACAAACAATAGTATCAAGATTTAAGAAAAATAATGTTTTAACTATAAGAACCACGGATGACGAAGAATGTTCATCAGGATTTGACAAATATTAATTGGTTGTTGAATTCTTTAAGCTTGAACGTGAAGAGCGAATTTCCTGTGTAAATTTAATAGCAGAAAAAATAATCCAGCTAGCACTTAGAATTTAGTTGAAAAACCTCGAATTTGGCATAATTTTTTTTTGTACCGAATGTTAAAATAAGATAGTATTTGAGGGGGTTAAGAATTGTTTTTTGTTTTCATCTTTCGTCGACACACTCTAATGTGCATGCATAATTGCGTAACTTTGGGAGGCGAAACAAAACCGACGTTTCCTTGAAATCTCAACGATATCGTTTCGCGTACATGTATCTCCCTGCATTTAAGTTTTCAAGTTACTTTCGAGTTAGGAAGATTCAATTCCTAGCTGTCAAAGGAATATTGGTTGGAAAGATTGAAAAGGGGACACTCCTTCGATGCTCGACTTTCAATCGTCGCGGAGAAACTCAAAAAGTAATTACCGACCTTTGGAACATAACTTCCTTGAGGTAGATTTTCGGTTTATTTTTATATCGTTCGATCAGATGGTAATACATTGTATCGTTAAGTGATCCTCAGAAGAGACGGACAGTTCTCGTTGCTCCGAAAAACTCGTAGTTTCTTTCTTCATAAAACATTTTTATTCCGCGATTGGGGAAGAAATATCCGCTATGTATGTGACTACGTGTCCGGACGAGCTTTATCCGATAAAACGGTGCGGAAAAGAGTCGTTTTTAAAAAGTCCACAAATGACAGTAGATTCGAAATGCTTTAGTGACGGCATGAAACCAATTATACGAGGAGTCCTATTGAAAAATTATCATATCCTATATTAATACAAAATGAAAGACCACGATAAACGTAAGCAAGAATGAAGAAAAGCGAAACACTGGTCTCGGAGTAACGAGGTGTCATTTTCCGTTTTCCGTTACGAGAAAAAAACGTCGTAGTTTGCTCATACGCACAGAATATTGAATTTCTGTACATAATAAGATTTATGATAGAAATCGACGAAAAGAGCCGAAGTGTCGTTCATATATTTCTTTTTTTTTCTGTGCAGTCCAAGTCGACACCAAAAGTTTCGTGAAAGAAATTCTGTTACTTTGAGATTTAAGGATAGATTCGACGCGTCACACATATCCGTTCTTTTTCGCGTTGAAAACCGACAAAGGACAACGTTTGTACTATTTTTTTTTTCTTAATCTTAAACGATCGAGTGGTTACGCATCTTCGTTGGTCGTTGATAAACATAAGCTCATGAGAATTCGCTATGCCAAATTCACGGTGCGTGTGAGTGCCGTCGATTCCGAGAGATTTATAAAATATTGTAGATACGAAATAGAAGAGCGAATGAGGAACGTCACGAGCGTCCGTATTTCTTCCACATTTAAGCTTTTAAGATTTCTCTCTCTCACTCTATGTCCCTCGCATTTTTAATTCCCCCTGTATTCGAGATTTTAACGTATCCTTTTCGCGGTACATTCGTTCAGGAAGCTTTCGAGAGACAATTGTTAATTTTTTAGTTGACATAAGAACACATACTTCCCATTGAATTTTTGTTTCCATAGTAAGCTCGAAAACTCTGACGAAAGAATCTTCGAAACAAGAATCTTACAATTCGCATTCCACGCTCGAATATACGAAGATTATGTTTTTCATGTCAAAGACACAGCGTGAATATATTGTAGAATGAGAATGCTATTTTACTCCAATGTAGTGAGATGTAACGAAAGGAAAATTAGAAAAAGAAAAGAGTGGTAAATTATTGAGCTCGCGCTATACATTCCGAAGCCAGATTTTGTACATTTGTGTAAAATAATATCCTATAATTCGTACGCATAAATCGACGCCAGTTTACTTAGATTGTATTGCTACGGTATGAAGAAGTATGAAGGAACGAATGTTCCGAAATAACCCGCGCGGTGCGTTTGAATTATTTTTTATCGTTTTAACTTTTGATTTACTACATATATTTAATACATAAACAAAAAAAAGTTGAATATACATACACGTGTATAATATTCAAAAGACTAAACGATAATGGTCTTACGTGAGATTTGTCGGACTCCGAAATCGCTGGAAAAATAATTAGCGATGTGTATACAAATAAATTTCTAATGGAAATTATATCGGAGACGCATCGCGCAGCAAATTAGCACCATAATGAATTCGCAAATTCCGTTCGCGTCCTACAAGCCCTTTCGATACACGACTCCTCGTCCGTTTGTCTTTTCTTCTGTTTTTTCTTTTCGCGTCTCAACTCGCGGAGTCTTGTATCGAATTAAAAAAAACGCCCGAATCTACGATTTCACGTGTGCCAATAGCTTTAAATCGATGCATTTTTTTACACTGTTAAGAAAATTACGTGTTACTTTAATTACGTAAGACGTCAATCGTGAAAATAGAGATTACATAGGCGTATGTGAGTGGCGAGTCCTTAACTAGGCACTACGAAAGGAAGAAGAAAAACTAGTGATTTCCGAAATTTAATTGTAAGCGATATTATTGTACCTCATCGATTCATCACTGTCCTAAACGAGGGGGAAAAAAATGTATCGAAGTGTGTGAATGGCATGGCAAAAATGTCCAGAGTGCGTGCGTGACTCGTGCTCGGCGTTTCTCAAAGGATGTAACACAGCGAAGAATCTTTTGCTAGTACGTTGAGGGCGAAAGAAAATTATTGGAATCGAAAAAAAAGACATTTATACAAATGAATATTCATATATGTGTATATAATCCACATAAATATACATATGACATTTTCTACATTTCTTAAGGGTGTAGCATATCATAAGAGAAAGTGACATATGGATTCGTCGAAACACACCGTCTATTCGGTCACGTGTACGACGTTTAATTAATATAATATCAGACGTGCCTTATTTCATGTATATGTGAATACTATTACTGCTATATATATATATATATATATATATATATATATATATATATATATATGTATATATATATATATAAATATTGTCATTATTATGGACCTCTATGATACCGTGCAAGCATTTGTGTTAAATAAATCGATGTTGTTTTATGTTAAAAGAAATTGTGTTTGCTATAATTTGTTTACCGTTGTTTCTCCTGATAAAAAACTACAGCAAAGTTTTCGATAGTATGTTGTTCTCTTGTTTTTGATAACTTTCATAAAGTGCGGGCGTAATAAACATTTATAGCACTTTCCTTGGATTTTATTCATAATGAATATTAGTCTAATATGAGAACAAACTTATTCACGAAATTTTAAGTACGTAAAAACGTCTATTTCTTCGGCATAATCGTATATGCAATAGTTTTGGTACAATTGGTCGAGATCCTAAGAATTCCTAACAACGATTTTAGCGATAATTATTTTTCAACATTTTTCGAATGTTAAAGGATGAAGTGGATGAAAACAGAAGGATGTTAATAAAAACGAAAATTCGTTTGAAAAACAGTAGAAAGCTGAATATAGGTATATATAGGCGCTAATGGACGCAAAGGCGAGGTGGCTCGCCGCCCGAGAATGAAATCGCTCGTTATTCTCGCGCATGCGGGAATGAATTTCTACCCTTGGGAAAGTACACCCTGACTGCCGAAGATATGCCTCTCGCTTCGCGATGAGCCTTAAGGAGCGTAGCTGTCGCAAGAGTCCTTGAACGATTCGTCTTGGAGAACAAATTTCGAATTGGCACAGAAGACAATCTTATGATTTTAAATAATCTGATTTTTAGATACAAATAAACTCGAACAATCTTATAAATTAAAACGACGCGATTTTTCGGAGGTTGTTAAAAAATTGTTCGAATTTGTGAACTACTGACGATGCCCGAAATAGAAGAAATATTTTGCGAAACATACTTAAAACTTGGGTCGAGGAAAATGCCTTTGGCAATTTTAATATCCACTGCTTTGTTTGTTAAACATAATCATTTACATAACAGTAAAAATGTCTAGTTTGGGACACAAAAAAAAAATACCAAAAGAATGTCAGATGGCAAGAATATCAAATTCTCCTGCCTTTATATCGAATCAATTGAGAAATAAATAGCAAGAGGACCCTGGAATTGGATTTCATCGTCGACATTTCGAAGATTCAGAGAGTGCAGCGAATAAATTCACCAAAGTTGGTCTTACGCAGGAGATAACTTTTTATTTTTGACATGTCAGGAAAAATCTCGTACTTGTGGTTTTTTTTTTGTTCCTTCCCTCGTATCTTCGTACGGTCCTGGCCGAGGCTTCTACTTGTTGCGCAGCCGGCTGGTATCGATTGGACGCAGGCAAGAAAGGCAGGGATGGCGGTATAAGCTTATGTACAAACATGAATGGTTACAAGGCCTCGAGAACTCCCGATTTTGCGCTTGACCTAGATCGTTTGATTCATACCAGGAGAACTTTTCGCATTGCCATTTTCGTCAGGAGAATACGAAGGAAACAAAGGATCGCCTACCTATTGAGTCCATTGCTCAGGATATTGAGACAGCAACTCGTAAAACTGATCCAGTATTGGTCTCGATTGAATGACCCAATTCATCGCGAACAAAAAAACAAAAATGTTTTTCAAACAAGATCATTCCATACTATTTTCCGTTCAGGGCCACTCAGTTATGTCCTTTATTTCGATCTAGGAGGTGTTGTATGATAATTTGTGATTACATTCTAGCTTTAGATTCATGTACAGAGAATACGAAGAAAAATTGTTTCCTCGAGTTTCTCGAAGATGAAGTAGTTCTTTTATTAGCTGGAAAAGCTCTCTCTCTCTCTCTCTTTCTCTCTCTCTCTCTCTCTCTCTCTCTCTCTCTCTCTCTCTCTCTCTCTCTCTCTCTCTCTCTCTCTCTCTCTCTCTCTCTCTCAGCAAATATGTATCCGCGTTGCAATCAATCGTTTTCAAACCCGGCAACTTCGAAAATTCGAGAGAGTAAAAAAGCTTTTTCATTTGTTCGTTGAGACTGTTGATTTCTCCAAGAAGTTTCGACTGAATGGAATTTCTTGCAATAATTTTTTTCATGCTCGATGATATAAGTTTTTATTAATTAACGCAAGTTCGAGGCTGTGACGAATATAAAAAGCGTCCTTCGATCATCTCGTCCTGGACCAGAGGGATGGTGCTCGCGCTGAGCCAACGCGCGTGCGTTCGAAGCTTTCACGGTCCGAGGGGGCGGAATATCTTTCGACTCAGAGTGCAGAAGTTCGGAGTGGCTGGCGTTCCGTTGCGCGAGTGGCACACGAGATCCATTCATGGTTTGACTTTTCCATCGAGCTCGCATAAGAGAATGTGTGAGCTGAAGTTTCGTCACAGTATCCTGACGTGGAGTTTTTTTTTGTCCTGCGTGTGATATACGTGGCGCAAAGGCGATGAGTGATAGACAAGTCGAATGACGTGTACGAGGCTGCATATTCTGTGATAGTTCGATACGTGCCCGAGTTGTCGTGCTTCGAAAGCTTCCACGGGGTATGTTCGACCAACGTTAACTCGGACGAGCCTGATACGTCCGACGTTTAGTCTCGTGAATTTATTGATCTTGGAGCGATAATTTTCCTCTCGACATTGCCATTATCGCGTTTTATCGACGAAGAGAGAATCCGTTCGTTCGAAGAAATGTGCGCTCCTTAAAGCTCACGCGGACATTACATTAAAATCGAGTTTACGAAAAGCGGTGTAAAAGTGTTTTTTCGGGGCAAGAGCAGCCCGGCGAGCGAGAAGGCTCCGGGATTCGAGCAACAGGTAAATTCACATATGCTTTTATTCATGACTTCTTTTGTTATCCGAGTTATCTTATTCACGTTCATTCCATATTTTGCCCATCCTATTTTTACATGGTCCTTGTTCATCTATCCATTTTTAATTGTTTTTCACATCGATTGAAAGTGCATCTGTTGTGTGAATATGGCGAGTTTAAAAAAACAAATGAGAGAACACTCATCAGGGATGAAGATCCTTCAGGCCCAAACGTCAAATCGAAACTTGTTCACAGGACGACTTGTCAACTTGAGGCCTTATATACCTTTGGATGGTCGGAAAACAAGGCTTTTGTGGGATTTTTGTTTTTGTTTTTTGAACATTCTAATAAGGCAATCCAATTGAGCCTTGGAGGGTTTATTTTACATATCTGTAGGCACTCAAAACCATTTTTTATTTTCAAAAAGAATACAAAATGGCGGCTCAGTAGTCGGTAGATTGCCTTTTTTTAGGCCCTCCACGGGCGGACTCGTTGGAGACGCACATGATTCAAGTGGAAGAAAAAATAAAAAATGTTCGTACTCTACCTAATTTTTGTTGGCGAAGTACACACGATTACAAAATATTGATTCTTCCCAAGTTGGCAACATTTGGCAAAAAGGTCGCATTTTCGACTAAAAAAAACGGCCTTAATTTGTTTATAAAAGCCGTAATTGTTTATCGATCGTACGAATCGGGTGTACTTCGCTAGAAAATCTATCTCAGAACCTACAAATCAAGGTTGTAGTAAATCAGTTGAAAATTGTAGGAGGTACGAGTCCGCTCAATTTTGAAAACATGGTTTCAAGAAGAATGCGTTTAAAGTTTCAAAGCAGTCGGCGGAATATTTCGAAAAATTTGTTTCCACCTAAAACAATTTTTGCATATCAGTCTTGGGATGTTTATACATCAATTAAGCCAATCATAAACAAACTGCCTTTATTTAATCAAAGGTATGTAAGACCTCAAATTTACTTTTCGCAATTAAATTTCGCTATGAATTTTACAGTACATTGACAGAAGATGCTAATTTTCAGAACTTGTTTGACGTCGAATAAAAAAGAAATTGCCAAAAAAAAAGAATATTTGTGTCTAGGACACGAAAATAGTCCGCACGATGTATTTCACAAATCGGGTTGATTTACAAATATGCATTTGTAGAGAAACAAGAACTTTTAGGAACATAAATATGATAGAGGTGAACAAAAAAAAACACATTGTTACGTTGATTCAACAGCAAGTAGCAAGCTCGATGCCGGAGGCTTCGGGATCGGGGGTTGGCTTGGGCATGATGGGGGTTGTTGACGAGCCGGATTACTCGACCTTCGAGAACAGGGCCGGTCTCGCCGAGGACATGAAGTTCCTGGCGAGTATGCCGGAACTCTGTGACGTCACGTTTCTCGTCGGTGACACCAGAGAACCTGTCTGCGCCGTGAAGGCCGTTCTCGCCGCCAGAAGTAGGTTCGTGTAACGTTCCTCTATGAAATACAATTGTTTTATTTTCCACGACTCAATTTTTATATTCTCGATAAAAATATATAAAAATAATCAAGCTCTGCGCGCATATCAATTGCACAACTTATTTTTAACCCGAGAATTCATGACTGGGGTCCGTTCGCACACCAACTTTTGTTAAAAAAAATAAGGTTTTTTCCATTTTGCAATCTTTTGAATTTTTCACTAATTAAATGCTAATTGAATCAAATGTCTTACACACCTTTCACTTCCTTATGAAAAAAACGAAGCTATTAATGTATGGTAAAGTCCATTTATCCCGTAGGACCGGTTTCATTATCAAGAAAAAGCGTGGGGTTTGAAGGTACAAAAAATGAGTCATGAGTTCTAGGGTTAATACGTTCGTTAAGGCAGTAGTCTGCTTTAGGAGCCGAAAAAAAAGCGTTTTTTCAACAATTTTTTTGAAAGGGAAGGAAATGATTGCGGTAAACGAAATTTTGAGACGATAGTATATTATATTCAAGCTTTAAAAAACAATTTTTATTATTACAAATTATTGAAATTTGCCAAAGTTGTAACGATTTTTCTGGGGCGCCTGGAGTGTGCACTCGTAAATCGGTGCCGGTGATGGAGGTCGTGCGATGCATCTGAAACAGTGGAACCAAATTTTTTTTTAGTTTTTATAAGTTCCTTTTCTATATGAACTAAAAAAATACCGAAGAAATGACGAAATTCCAAATTTTTTCGAAGTTTGAAAAAAAAATTCACTTTTTTGAAAAAAAAAATTCACTTTAAGTTGCAAAACAAGTAATTTAAATAGTACTTTTGTCCAACTTTTTTAGTTCAAATAGAAGATAATTCAATACTGAAGCTAGATCACTTTGGTTTTTTTCGATCGGACATATATTGTTTTTACTATCGCCGGCACCGTTTTCCAAAACTTGTGAAAATGAAAACTCGAGAAAACGGGCTGTAAAGTTCTGCCCGAGCATTCGCACCTGCTCGACGCTCGGCCACTAAAACTGATCTAGCTTCGAAAATATGTCGAATTGGCCTCTAAAATTTTGAACACATATTCTTGGATAGTTTTGGAATAGATTTAAGACAAAAACGAAAAATCGATTTTTTGAAGCCTGTAAAGCAGACGACTGCCTTAATTTGGGCACAGCGCGCACAAACTTGCTTAGATCCGATAACAATCATTATTCCAAAATGGTAAACGTATAATATACTTCGTTATGTGTGCGAAACACGGTTGACAGGGTGTTTCACAAAATGCTGTACCAAGCACCGAGCCCTCAGCGCAAGAAGGAACCCCCGCCACGAGAGAAGTTACGTTTTTTCTTGAAGAGAAGCTCCGAGCCGTTGCTGAACATACAGAATTCGGCGCAGCAGGTAACCGCCCTTCTTTCCCCAATTGTATATTCGAAACATTTTTATTTATGATTCCCATACTTGTGAATTTCCTTCAAATCTATTGGATACTCGTGCAGAAATGTGACTGGGAATTTCACCTGATTCACCTGACCGGGCCCTTTCATGAAAAAGACCGCGAATATCACAAAATCATTTTTTATGGTTTACACTCTATGTTTGGAAAATACAATGTTCTGGTCGGAATACATTGCGAGTAAGTACACTTTTACGTAATGTTTACCCAGCCAGAACATTGATATTTCCTGAAAAGTGGAGTTTGACTTCAAAAACTGTGTAAAGCTGCTTTGCTTTTTAGCCAATGGAAGATATTGCAAATTGATTATAATGAAATTTATACACCTGTCGTAATTATATTCACCACTATAAGAATATTTTTTATCAATAATAATAGTATTACAAGAAGCATTAATTTCAACATAACGAATAACCAAATTATTTAATAAGACAAAAGAGTAAAGCTAGTGGTTCGTGGTTTTTAAAATAGAGGTCGCCTTGTTGGGAAATATCAATGTTCTGGCCGGGATGACATTATGTGAATGTAATTCGCCAATTATCCGCCAGGTGATTTCAACCAACGCACCATCATAAAACGATAAAACTTCGAGCCTTTGTATGTATCACATACAGAAGTGATATGCTTACAGCGTGCACTTTCGCTTATGATTTTGTTATACTTGTAAAATAATAAGTATCAGAACGACCAGATACTAAAGGGTGTCTCAAAATGACCTGACATTTCAATTTATTAATAAAACCTATTATTTATTTGAAAAGTACGTCATTTTTTATTTTAATATAAGGTACAAACATGGAGATTATGTGTGTAACACAATATCCGATAAATGCCCGCCTCGTCCCTGTTTGCAAACGTCCACTCTTTTGACGAAATTGTCAATAACATTTTGACATAATTGCGGACGAATTTCATTAATGGTACATCCAATTGCTTGCTTGAGCTCCGGAATGTTCTGTGGATCATTGGCATATACTTTTCCTTTCAGAGAAGCCCAAAGAAAGAAGTCCAATGGCGTCAAATCGCACGATCTTGGTGGCCAATTAACATCGCCGCGGCTCGAGATAACACAACCATGAAACTTCGTCTGCAATAACTTCATTGTTTCACATTGCATTTTCACAATTTCTATGGGTTGCTCGTTCGTGTAATTCTCCATGACTAAACCTCAATACTTCCTGATGCCAGTTGTCAAAGATTAGTACACCATGTTCGCCACAAAAACAATGGCGCGCAGTTCAAAATGTCAGGTCATTTTGAGACATCCTTTATTTATTTTACTCGGAAATATCGCCAATTGCCTTTCCAGTACCTGATCATTACTCTAACCGTCCGCCGGTTTATTTCTCATGCAGAGCCATGTCAGTACACCATTACATTCCCGGTCATTTTGCGGCAATTTTCCGATTCCTTTAGTCGTTAGTTCCCGGCCAGTTTCCGAAAAAAAAACGGCGGATCGGGGGCCTGGCCTAAGACCTGTTACATGGCGAACCTGATCCATGTTGGAAGGCCTGACCATGGTCTGACATTATCTAGGATAGACAGATAAGGGACAGTACTATTACCCTACTCAAATTTCTACACGGGTATCTATGGCGAAAAGTACATGATATTCGTACTCGTAACGTTATCAGTTGAATTATCAACGTGCCCCTCTTTTAAATGTAAAAACTTAAATAATTGTATATATCAGTGTACGAATTATTTCCTCAACTCTGCATGGCAATAATGGCTGTTGTTGATCAATTTCGTATATACAACGAATATTCTGCTAAATATAAACGAATAATATTGGAAAAATGAAATTTGTCTTGTATCGTTGCGTCGTGACGTTTAACGATAGGGAGTGTTCGACGTTGCTTTGTGTCTGACCAACTTGTGGCCGCAGGCAGAATAATTGACAAGAATGAATCACTTGTGGTTTAATTCATACAGAGTTTACAATTGCGTGATTAATTTTAAACGCTTATTAGATGAGATTTCAATTTTAGAGAACTTTGGAGAAAAAAACTATGCAGTTTGTTTAGTTTGAATAATACGAGTGCATATTCCAAGTATTACGTACGCAACGGTGTAGATATAGACAGTGTGCATTTGTGTTGTGTTGGTTAGCGGTCAGGCTTCGCCCAGCAGTTGGCTCCTATATACGAGGTATATTTTCGTATGAATATCAACCGTATAAATATAGATGATTGAAAAAAAGAGAACTTTTGTGAATATAAAAAATCAATTGGCCGTGCGAACGTTTAGTTATAGTAAACGAGGCCTGTGCATGTTACACGAGTTACAACGATAGCGATGGAGGAAATGGTCGATAGTCTAGTGGAACGTTTGGTGTAGTAGGTACTGTATCACTAATGCACGATTCCCCAGATTTTTTTTTTATCAATACACCTTTGCCGTCCTCTCTATACTGATAAAAGTAGTACATCGTGAAACGATAAAATTTTCATGTTCGTTGTGTAAAATATACAATACAGATTCTCTTGAGCTACGTACATACACCGATATTGATTTTTTCACGGAATATCGAAACGAAGTGATATCTGCTTCTTATATAATCAGTCTTATGAAAGCAGGTCCATTGAACATCGCTAACTACTGGAACACCGATATTTTTTAAGGGGGGAGATTCCTTCGGGCCGCCGAAAATGAGCCAATTTTCAAGATTTTTAATATCGAAATTATTTATTCAATCTAATTATAGTTTTATCTACATATTATTACATCTTTATAATTTATGAATTTTTATAAAATATACTATTTAAAAATTGCGGCTGTACAACACTTACTACAGAGACGGTTGCCTACTAAGTTGTTCCACGGCGTACTATCTAGCGTCTGGTAAATTGATCTGAAATATTATAGCCAAAGAGTTTTAGATTTCAAAGACCCACACGGTCTATGTGAACCTAAAAACCCAAAGAAAAGTGAAAATTCGAAGAATGACACGTGTGTGAAAAAATGTTCTAATTTTCATGAAATTTTTACTATAGTATTTGTCAATGAAAAAATAGTTAAAAAAAATAATAATCTTCATGGAACTATAGGTTCACATAGGCGATCATTATGTTATCTCAGAGTGTGTATAATTTCGGAATAATCGTTCAGCTAGCTTTCGAGTTATCTCGTACAAGGTTTACGAAAAAGTGGTTTACAGGAAAACGCGTTTGACGTTTCGAGACTCCAAAATTTTCTGACTAGTTGACCTACTGATTAATCTGCAATTCCGAGGTCATAAACTAGTCCCTCAGTGGAGAGAGTCCTACTTCCTTGTGGAGTTCATTTTCGGCCGTAAGCTCTTCTTCACGTTGTAAAGGGATCTCCCCGCTTAAACGCCCATAAAGTAATCTTACAATAAGTAATGTTTATCGGAAAGTACAGTGTCAATATTTTCATATTCGGAGCTTAAAGGGAAATTAATTTTTTTTACCACGTGATGTATATATTCCTTTGCTTCAACCCAAAAAAAGACGGATTCGTAACATTTTTATTGGACAGAAATGGATTAAAATACGTAATTCGAACCGATTCAGAATACAGTAGGACCGATAATGGAATTCATGAAACTCGATATACTTGACGAAATGTATTTAGAAGTGAAATGAAGTTTCGTAATTAGCGCAAGTTACGAAACTTCATCAGCAGAGAAAGTAATCGCGGATGAAATTCAAGCCTATGCAAAAATGCATGTTCGCACGTCTGACCAAAAACTGGCCTTTTCCACTGGCATTTATAATTGTGATCTCGCCTTGGCACGGACATTCCGCACTTTGCGCGAGTATTGAATGGTCTTGAAGGTCTGCGCATTCAATGTGAAGCACCCGTGAATACACAATAGGCATTAAATCCAGGAAGCTTTTTGTCGTACGTATTGAAATTGTTTCACTTTTTCATCGAACTCCGGGTTTCGAATGAACGACATTGAGTATTGCCTGAAATGGAGCTTTGTATAAACGCTAAGTATAGATTTTCTTTTCCTTTATAACGTAACTAATTGGCGCAAGTACGTCACGGAAGCTTGTGCGAATGACGATCAAGTAATTCGAGCGCTTCGTCATAGACATATAGCGAGAACTTTTATATTTTCTTATTACTGGTAGCCATTGGACACGCGTAAAACTATAGCTTGGAGTTGTTCTTAATCAAGGTGCATCAACTGATCAATATACCTGTATGTTAGCCACAGGCGAATCAGCATCATACTCTAATAATCGAGGAGTTCGAACCCGACGTATTTCGCCAATTGATCGAATACATTCATACGGGATGCGTGACATTACAACCAAGAACTCTGCTCGGTAAGCATCAATGATGTATATCTTTCCGCATAATCTCCTCAAGGTATTCCTTTTGCGGATGGCTGTATTTTGTAGTCACATAAACCAGGGCCTTTTTTCAATCATTAGTAGATTACAGTGGGGCTCAATAAAAATAAGTCACAATTAATTATTATACCAAACGATGAACTGGAATAAAGAAAAATGCGCCTAAATTTAGTAGATTTCGGCATTTTTACATGTTTTCTGCAAAGTCGCGATTGCGAAAATTCTTCTGCTGGTCACATTTTTGTAAGTTTTATCAATTATATTTTCTTTAGACGATAACGTCGTTACGGCATCTTCAGAATTTTTTACATGCTTAGACCAGTTTATATCAAACTTCTAGAGTTATTTATTGGATCTATGCACAATTCCGCAGCGAAATTCCGACAGATGTCGTTCACAGTCGTTTCTTCGCTCGCACATGCGTCAATCATACGAAGTGCCGTATATTAAGTGAAAGCTAAAACTTGTGCCGATATTTAAAAAAAGTATCCATCGAGATCCGTGACGTATAGGAAGTTCAATTATATTTTGAACACGGAAGGAAAAAACATGTATTTTCGATGCATTTCGCTTTTTTATTTCCGAAAAGGCAAAAACGTCTTCTTTGCCCAATAAAGTGTCTTCTTTGCCCAATAAAGATCTCAGAACTTTTATGAAAAAGGGATAATGAAGCTCGTGGAGAAATGGCATAAAGTCATTGAACAGAATGGAATATATTTAGTTGATTAAAATGGCTTTTTTGGTAAAGATTTTGCTTTCGAAATTTACTGGATCTTCGCTACGGAATTATGCATAGACCCAAGAGTATACAAAGCTGCATAAATTGGACGATTTTTTAAGTCGTAATTTCTTGTTCAACGTTCGGTAAGTTGGCTTAAAATTTTACCAGTATACTGGTAAGTATTTTTACTTAATTCTCGAAAAAAATCAGTTAATTGTTAAATATTCGGATTCGTAAAAGGAATACCTTAAGGCGGGCAACCACTTTAGGGGACCGAAAATTAGATGATTTTTTGGAATTTTTTTTATTGTGAAAAAAACGGAAATTTCCCCAACTCTTACAATAATTTATTCATATTTTCATACATCTCTGGTAATTTTTTCAAGTTATTTCATGCATTAATTAAGGTGTAATCCGCTGTGTCCCTTGGCGTGTCCTCATCGTCGTTATCGATTTGCGGGAATTGTGCAGCTCACAATTCGCATCTGAAATAGTCCAATAAATTTTTATACATTCTTGAGATGTATTTTAAAAACGTGAACCTAAATTTTCAAAAAAAAATCGAGAGTTGAATGTTGGAATGTGTTTAAAAAAAATGATCGATATTTAGCATTTTTTCCCCGGCATTTTACAATAATAAATATGTTTTAAACAATCTAATTTTTCCAGCTCTAGGTTCATGTTTTAACAAATTATATCATGTAAACGTGTTCCACATTTGAAGATGATCCATCAATTAGTTTTTGAGTTATGATTCCCGAAAATTGAAAAAATGTAGTTTCGAGAAAAACACGTTTAAAGTTTCACAAACCAAAAACTCAAAGTCAAATATGTTTAATCAAATAATAAAGTGTCTTACCGATTAATCAGCGATTCCAACACCATACAGCAGTCCTTCCTCTTCCTTACGCAACTCATTGGAAGCTTGCATTTTCTCTTTATCAGCTTTTCGAGCTTCTTTTGTCCCTAATGAACGTTTTCTATTTTGCCGAGCCACGCGCATCTGATCCATTTGCTCGGCATATCCGTAGCTCTGCCTGCCAACTACGATTTGTAGTCCATTCATAACCATGAGTAGGGCTGAATTTCCTTCATTGAATAAAATAACCGCTACCTCGATTATTTTGTACCCAGAATGGAGATGTTTTGGAGCTAATCGCCAAACGGTCGAGTTTGGGTTTGTTTGGGTTATGAAAACCCAAACAAACTATCTAACTGAGCGCTCGTGGATACGAGAGCGCGCTTGGCAGTCGAGCGGAGAGTCTTTATCATTTATATACATACCGTTAGAAGGAATCCGAACATCGTTTTAAAATATTCAGCATATATTCTTTATATTTTGCTAATGATTCATGAAATTAAAAAAAAATGATTTTTTGAAGCATCTAAAGTGGTTGCCCGCCTTAATTATCTCATGCTCTGAATTATTACACTTGCGAAATAATCAAGAATTTGATAAAAATTTGACGAACAGGTGTGATGAATGCCGCGGATTATTACGGACTGGACGAATTGAGAAAAGCCTGTGCCGGATTCGTGCAATGTTGTATAACAGTGGATACGGTCTGCGCTCTGCTGGCATCCGCCGAGCGTTATATACAATACAAGTGTACAAAGTCTCTCGTACAAAAGGTTAAATATTTTTATATATACTATGATTGGTAAGGCGGAACGGAGGAATTCTGGTTAATTTCGTGGCACCGCGATTAGCCAAATACCTAGTTTGATTCGGATGTATGATACGCAACCCTTATCGAAAATTCCTCAAACGCAAATATAAGCGTAGAGCTGATGTCACGGAACGAGCCTTTTTGAAATATCTATTTTATCACTACTTATTCAGATCCGTACTGATAGAACTACGAATTTTCATTATAAAAATTCTGATTGGTTGGCGTGACACTCGTGCCTGTTTTTTCCTTCAAATGTAAATATAGATTCAATCGTCGATCGTTTCTTTCGATTAACACAAACGATATATGAGTTCATAATCGTGACAAGCGCTTGTTATAACGAACGAATACAGGAGCAGCGTGTAATCGACATCGACAGATGTGTCATGTCGTTAGCTCTCGTGAATAATCGTTGATTTTATCTATATGTTTCTTTTTTTCCTTTTCATCGAAGGTTCTGGAATTCGTTGACGAGCATGGTAACGAGGTCCTCAATCTCGGTTCCTTCACACGTTTGCCTCAGCACGTTGTGCGATTGATCCTCGCTCGAGAAGAATTGCGAGCCGATGAATTTACGAAATTTCAGGTAAAGGTGCCCCAAAAAAATTTCACCACAGTTCACTCTCACTGTAGGGTGTATAATAGTACATTATAATACGAGTACGAAAAAAAAATTTCTAACGAATGTGAGTTCGGAGCACAAGTCGAAGGCGAGTGTTGCCATCACACGAGATTAGAAAAAGTTTTTTCGTCGAGTATTGTACGAAATTTTATTTTACGGGGTGTGAAAATGGGGGTTTTACGCACACGAGGCGTGCGTAAATTGACCATTATCGTACCGAGTGAAATAAAAACGTTTTTTCGAAAGAACATCGAAAAGAAACGACAAAAATCGCACGCTATGATGAATATAACCGAAAACACAGGAAAATCTTATTTTTTTTTTCTGTCAGAAGACAATGTCCTATTTGCGGTCATTTTAACAACGAGGCATTACGATTTTATGCAACGAATCATTAATTCTCTGCGCGTTGATTTTATAGGCTGCTCTCATGTGGAGCAAAAAATATTGCGACAACGACGAGAGCGTTCCTCTGAAAGACGTGCTTGGAAATTTCTTAGAGTTCATACAGTTTCACAAGATACCTACGCGAGTCCTTATGAACGAAGTTCGTCCTCTTCAATTGGTACCGGAGAGAATAATGGTGATCGCCGTGGCCTATCAGGTGCGTGTCTCGAGTCTGCCTGTATCAATACACACACTAACATATGAGCACATATACATATGTACACATATGTTTATATATATTCAATATAAATTACGGGACACTCGGCTCAAAGTAGTTTAACAACTGTCGTTACAAGATGTTTGTTTTTCCCGATGTCTCGGCCAGTTGGCACGGTACAACATAGAAAACCACGTACACGCAGTACGCATAGTATACGCTAGTGATCATTGATGAATTATTGCTGTCATCGATATATCAATAATGCAGCGGGATTGTTAAGTCTTCTTTTTTTTTCGTCAGTTGACCGACGTATACAGAAATTAATGAACTCGCGTCTCCCGTAATTACTTATACGCGAGCTTGTAAACCACGGGAAGAGAATCATGTGGTTAGGACTCAACAACGACACTATGTATCAGTCAAATGAGTGCCGACTCGAAAGAACGGTTCCTAGAGACCGTCGTCGTTTAAGGTATTCCTTTCACGAATACGAATATTTAACATTTAATTGATTTTCGTTGAGAATTAAATAAAAATAGATCCCAGTTTACTGGTAAAATTTCAAGCCAAGTTGCCGAACGTTTAACAAAAAATTGCGACTTTAAAAATCGTCTAATTTATGCAGCTCTATATGGAGACGACATGCCGGCCACATTTCAATCTGATAATTTATATACTAAATAAATAGATGTCTGATATAAACTGCTCTGAGCATGTAAAAAGTTCTTTCCTTAACGACAGTAAAAACAAGGGGTCGCCGAATGTTTCAAGAAAATATTAATGATAAGACTTAGAAAAATGTGACTACACTGCCAAAAAAAATATTTAATTCAAACAGGATCTATTTGAATCAAATAGGTTTTTTCCTCGTCTCGAATCTATTTGTTTCGAATATTCTTATTTATTTGTCACGCTATTCTTTGTAAATATTGAATATATTCAAATTAAATAAATAAAGATTCGATTCAAATTAAATGAATAAAGATAAAACACGATATATGGTATGAATACGAGAAAGGAATATAGGGTTCATGACATAAAAGTGCGGTGAAAAAAAGTTATTCTATTTTTCTTCTTTTTTCACTAACCAGGCTGTTATTTGGGGAAAAAAGAAAGGTATCGGCGTGCCTTTTATTAACTGGCACGACTATTTATATATAGAAAGACTAACCTTTTCCTCAACTGCAGAATGTTATAACAGTCTCCTAATGAAAACAAAGCCATGAGATTTTTAAGATACTGAATCGTGTACCATTTTCCCGTCTCTTTTGTCTTATCAAACCAGTCAGATGAAACCAAATCACCCATTTATTAGGAATAAATAAAATAGTTATCAGACGATATTAAATAGATATTGATTTGAATAAATAAATATATTTAAAATAAATAATTTTAATAATGGACTGCAATAGGAAAAATTTGATTTCACGAAAAATCTGGGTAATTCAAATTTGAAAAAAAATCAAAAAGACGGATCTAGTTAATATCAAAAGAATTTTTGTATCAGTGTACAAAGTTCATGCGAAATTTTTCGCTCCAGTTCATCGTTGGGTATTGATTGTAACTTATTGTTATTAAGTGCCACTGTAATCCACTAATGATTAAAAAGGGCCCTAGCTTATGCACGACAACATGCTACCCTCCGCAAAAGGAATACCTTCATCGACAGAAAATACTCGTTCCGTTCAACTTTATTTGAACGAAAGGAGAATTGGGTGTTCTGAAAGTGTGAAAAGTTTTGGGCTTTTAGGCTTCTCCTGGATCGCATTCGGATCGGAAGTGACTTGACCAGATGATTGTTGCAGGCAGACCCGACCAGTGTCGACCCCGGAAAGCTCTCCCCCTACCGAGTGAGGAGACAAGGACGTAGTATGTCTGTGCAATCGTCGCTTGATCCTTACGGTAGCAATACGACATTGAGCTCGTCGGGAAGCGATGTCGGCTCCGACCAGAAGCAACATTCCGGTAGTAACTAACCTCCGGCCCCGGCCGCCTTGATAGCGGCCATGGCGGACGAAACAACCGCGGAGACTAGAGTCACGAGGAGTGCCGAGACACCCGAGAAGACGTTCGCGACGACGCCGACAATGACGGCAACGGCAATGATGACAACGGCGACAATGATGACGATTACGACGAACACGACAGCGATTACGACGATGAAGATGACGACACCGACGTCAACGACTGCGGTGACGACGTCAACGACTGCGGTAACGACGCCGACGACGGCGGTGACGACGCCAACGACACCGACAACAACAATGATGACGACGACGACAACCACCACGGCAATCATCGAAAGTAGCAGCGTTAACGTCGAGACGAGTGATCTCACGAAAGAAACGTCACCTCAGGCACCAGTGATACTACGCGAGGATGAGTATCCGGAGATTCGTCAAGTTCAACCGAACGAAATACTCGGCGGATTATACATAAGATTCGTTCTGAGGCGGGAGGGTCGACCGGATTTAGTCTGGCTCTACAAAACTCACAAATTTTGATTTTCTTTTTCGTTTCTTTTACCGTAAATTCGGTAAAAGAATTTACGGCAAGCAAACATCGTTTTTCGATGACCGTTCCAAATTTATTCCAACGCATATCCATCAAGATTAAACGATTTACATAAACAGAATATACTTTGATATCAAGTAGTCAAAGATACTCGAATTCTATATTTGATACTGTACGATTGAGCCAATGATGAAATAAATACGTAAATAAATGGTTAGACTGCCGGTGCGATTCCTGTCTCCGAACGAATTTTGCGGAGAAGGAAAACGAAATTTCGTATTAAAACAACGAGGGCTTGTGTGTCGCTGACGAAAAAAAAAAAAAAACAAAATCGCACTCCAATAGACACGTTGTCGATATCGTAGATTGACGGAATTATAGCCTTCGAAATTCGCTTCTAGTATCATTGATTTCTCACACGCTATGGGCAATTCATATTTGTCAAGATGAATGCAAAAAGAAGCGAAGTAACATCACGAAGGCTTGAGAGTATCATCGAAGGCTTCGCGAAAGCTTTCCTTTCTCAAATATTTCGTTTATTTCATGATTTAACCACACTCTAGTTTTTTGTCCTAATTTTATTCGTAAACAGATGTTCACCGTGATAATTGACGGATTAAGGGCCCTGGAAATTCCGCGCACGTTACTCCGATCAATTAATTATGCATACGCACGTACAACTACCCTGATTTATATATATTTTCAACAGCTTGAACTATTTTTTGCAACACTTTTTCTTTTAATTCACCACGCGCGTCGGAGTAATAACTTTGTTTACGGTCACAAAGCTTTCTCCATGAGAAAGCAATACGTATTATACGAGAAAAATATTACATGCACGCACTGAAAGAAGAGGGCATTCGTTTGATTTTTATAAATCGCCCATTTCTTTGGGCAAATTAAGTTAGTATGAGCATGTACTAACGTTGCTGCTGAATTACTTTTACATGTCACATATAATGTACAAAAACATGCGTGTATAAAAAATAGCAAAACTATTTACGTTAAATAAATAAAATCCGAGTCCACGGATTTGGCACGATTTTTTGAGAAAACGTTACGTCCGCGCACTTGTGCGATTTCATTTGTATTTCGAAATTAAATACTTAAAGGCGCAAATGCATAAAATTCGAAAATTTGACTCAATGATTCGTGAGTTTTCCAAAGTCTTTTCGTTAGAACGGTAGTCCTGAAACGTATATAAATTCTTGTGAGAATCGATCATTCGTAACTCTAGATGGGTACTGGTGCTCATACTATCTTAAACGTGCAGCTATTAAAATTAATTTTCACTTGGACGGAGAATGAGAAAATAACGTGTATTAATTCGTACCTGTCTGCGTTTCGCTCAATTAAATCTTATTTGGCTGAAATGAAATTTGGCAATATCGTAACTTTAAATATATGCTTCGCCTTGACCAAGAAGATTTATTTGTTAATATCATATAAATTCTTTTTCACAGTGTACACCCACTACGTGTGGGATGGATAATAATTCTCGTGCATTAACGCTCACGCCGATTGTCTCGTTTGCATCACGGTATGCGCCCATAAGCTCTTAAGGGGATACACGACAGTGACATCTTATAAACCGATTAATATTTTGAAAATATACTATAGGATTTCGGGAATCAAGTGAATTGTACCGATTTGATCTACTTTATTTGTTGTGAATCTTTAGAGTATATATTTAAAAAAAGATACCTGTGACAGTTGCACAGAAAGAAACATTTAAATTAATTGAACAGTTTTTTGACATTGGAAAAAAGACTACCTGGTTGGCTTGAAGATAAAAAGCTGTTGTTTACAGCTTACGAGTATATTGTAATGTTTATCTTCTGACCGACGATTATCGAATAGCGTTATTTATCAACAGAATATTATCATTGAAATAAGGCGAATTTTTAGTCAGAAATCGTAACGAACAAACAATTTTTTTTCCTCATATGCTGATTAAAAAAAAATAAAAGGCTCCGGAAGTCAATAGGTAATGCACTATAGTTCATTAATACATTTTGATTCTTCGTTTCCGTTTGCGCAGGTCGGCGTAATTAGGTATACCATCCGATTTTTCCAATTTGTGTTGCAAATTTTACAGATTCTTCTCTGCATATAGCAACAATTATATATAAGATATAAAGTATATCTGACATTTTTTCTGATTTTCCATTTGCTATATTTCGACCAATTTTTGAGATCTCACTGTAGTATACCCCTTTAAGTATCATTCTGATTTTTGGCGCAGTGTGCGATGAGACACGGTTGTAACAAGCAATTTGTTGGTTGTAAGAGAGAAATGAAGGAGACAATTGAAATGTATAATCCCGTTGAATGGCATGATTGTGGTTGGTGTGTAATAAGACCATTCATTTTTGCAAACACTTTTGAATATATAAACACTGAAATTCATTCACCTTATCTCTCACCTTGAAATGGTCAATTGTATTTACCGGAAAAACTTTCGAAAAAAAAGTTTGAAAATCAACATAGTAAAAACGGTTTCACATGTCCATTGAATTCTACTTAACGGCGTACAGACCAGTGTTGGGCGTTAATCAATTAAATGTTCAATCAGTTCATTAATTCACTAAAAAAGTAATTGCAATTAATTGAATTGCAATTAACATTTATGTTAATTGCAACTCGCAATTAAAACAATTGCAATTAACTTTTTTGTAGGTTTTGTAGGTTTACGCAGCGCCCTATAGAATAATCAGTTTTAATTGTTAGTTTTCAATCAAATATACCAAGAAGAAGATTGAAAATTGATTAGTTTCTAGTTGTGGAAAGTCACGCTTAACAATTGATTAATTGTTAATTGCGACTACAGCAATTAAGAATTAATTAATTGTCAATCGTGAGTTTTCACAATTACAATTAATTAATTCTTAATTATTATAGTCGTGATTAACAATTAATTAATTGTTAATCTTTAGTTACACTAGCAATTAAATTTTGCCCAACACTGGTAGACTTACCCTTGACAGAATATGATCGTTTACATTGTAATTCCGTTGAATGTTTTCACATCGATCCCCACCAGGTGTGAGCGCTATTCGTTACTGTACCCTTTCATTGTTCGTTCTATATGAAAGAAAAAGTAACGACTAAGGGGTAAAACGAGAGAATGTACATCCATTCATTACGACTGTCTTTGAGACTTTTTTTTTATATCGTGACGTTTGGTTGAAAAATATTAATGTTTGAAATTGAGAGCTCAAATGTCGAATGGTATATTGGTCGATGCCAATTAGAACTGTATTCTATTGAATTGAGTTTACAAAACAAAACGTGCGCCCAATTACGAACCATCAAGGCTTCGTACTAACAAACGCTGACTATACTACTAACAAACGCTACTAACAAACGCTGACTAAATTTCATTGTACGAGAAAAAAGTCAAAAAAAAAGGAGCCAACCGCAACAGCCTTGTGTCGGTAATATTTTATAATGTAATGTTATGTGCAGCTCGATTGCATAAGTGTCAGGGATATATTTATATGTATATGTGATCCAAAAAAAAATCTATCGTCTAATATTAAACTTAACGTATAGACATATACCCTAGAAGAAAAGAGAAAAGGATGAACGTCGTTGATGAGCCTTCCTGAGATCGTATCCACCGTTACGATTAACGTTTCATAAATGTTGATTATTTTCCTGAGCGAGAAGTGTACTTACAGCAATCGGAAGCGAGCTTCCTCAATTTCATTATCGGCTATTACAATTAGCGCAAATGCGGTCGTATCACATGATATTTGTTGTTGTTGCCACATACCTGCGAATGACTCAAAAAATAATACATCATGACTGATCGAATGAGAACGGAAATTGATTGCGTGGGTGATATCCGATACGTGAAAAAAACCCAAGAGACGAAGTAGTTCATGCTGCTTTTTAATTCACCTCGAAGTGATTTTTCTGCACTGATGCTGCTCTGTTGATTGCGATGAGCTTTTTTTTTTTGCAGATCTCAATCCGCAAAAAAGCTTATCGCAATCGACAGCTCCTTACTCTCTACTATCCCTTATATCGGAAATTATCATCGATATATCGAGCGATCGCGAAAAAACCAACAAAAAAAAGTAACGCGATGATTGATGTCCGTTTCAATGATCTTTTCGACTGTACATCATTTTATTTTCATCATTATTTTTGGCATACGACAAGACGAAAACGTGCGTGAAAAATTTGCAAGCTTTCGTTGTAACGATGTACGTAGGAGTGAAAGAAAAAAAAAAAGCTTCCCACGCCTGTTACGTGTATGTCTCGTGTCGCGTTTTTTCTCTGTGATGCCGAAACAGTTTCGCGTCCTCAAGCATCATGGTGATTATTCTTAAATCAATGATTGTTGTTAAAAGATTCGTGTGCAAGAAAAATAATACAGAAATATATAGCACACGAAGAACAACGAAAAAAAAAAAAAAAATGAAAGAAAAACAAGTGTTAACACGGACGATTCACGCGTGTGCGTATATTATATAAATGATTCGAGATGAAAAGAAATACGACTTCCCGTCAGTTCGCCAAGCGAAATGATTCTACCTAAAGTTCGATCTCTATATAATGTTGTGATATACTGTAGTAAAATAAAAAAAGACAAAGAGCAAACTGATTGAAGAACAAATTTGTGGAGATAATAAAGAGCCAAAGCAAAAATTCAATACATATGCACACACACACACACACACATACGCATGGGTTCGTATGTGTCTATATATATGAATACATATATATATATATATAAATGTGTATGCAGAAAGAAAAGAATGATGCAGTGAACATCGACAATCGATGGAACTTTGTACCCTGACCGTGCACTTATGCGACACGAAATATCATAGATTATGCAATCATCGATGCTGCCATAGCATCAAGACGTCAGATGATTAGCGTCAGGTGGTAAATGAACAATTACTATCTTATCTCCGAGTCTCATTCATAAGGTTAGATTTTTTCATGATTTTTTTTAGTTCCAATTGTGTTGAGACGACAAATGAAACATTTTTAAGGGATTACAAATGCAATTTTTTCATCGAATAAATGTTAGTAACGAAATTAAACGAGTAACCCCAATGACTCGAAACGATAATAGCGCGCATTCGGACATTTCCGGTCGATTCAATCAACGAACGTGAATTTTCGAAATATTTATCTTATCGCCGTTCCGTAAATTGATATTTTTTATTTCCAAATAATTATATATAAAATGTGATTCCCCAAAGTAATCGGCGCAGGCTGGATCCCGACGAGTTCAAGTGTTTTCATTTCCGTGTAAACGTTTTGATATTTAGGAGATCGATGGATAGATATTGATCAATTTTTTGTTGACAGATTTCGTTCCTGCATTTATTCGACAACGGTTTAAAGTTCAAGATTTAAGTTCAAAGTTAAACTTTAACGATCAAGTTTAATCTTTAAGTTAAAGTTTAGATTTAAAGTTTTTGCATGCATTCGCAACGAAACCGTCACGATGCTATCGCTTGGTTTTATGCCGGTTCCCTCAAGGATGGACGATTAAGGTATCGCTGGATGGACGGCCGGGCAAAAAGTTAATCAAAAATAAGCGAATCGTGGATTTACAAGTCTAGATCATGTCGTACACATGTTTTGCCCCACAAATAGCTTATTTAATAATAAATGAACACTTAGATGTGTTAATTTTCCACTTTTAATAATAATTGAAGTCAAATTCGACGCTATTGGCGTGTGCTTGACTGAGGGTTTGTCAGTGACTGTACATATGTTTCAATTGTACAACAACAAAAATTTCTCAATTTTTTAAATTAAATTATACGTTCAGATCAATTTATTATTATCAATAATTACCTAAAAACTTAATATATATTGAGTTTTCCAATGATTGCTATTAATTTATCGTTAAAAAAGGCGATACTCCTCATTACTTTAATTAAATTCTCGGCAATAACTCAGTCGATTTATTTGAAACTCGGCATAATCAATCGCTTGATCCAAAACCTTAATGATATAATATTTTCCGAATTTACGGTGATTTATTTCCATTCGTTTTGCAACCACTAACGTCTGAAGAAGCAATTTTCCCATAAGCGACCGTGTTAAATTCATATGTTTATAACTACTAAATTATTTAGTGAAAAATTCTAAAATAATTCATGTATTATTATTTTATCAAGAACTATCATTCCTCAAATTTTCAAGAATTTTGGCGATTTTTTAATATTCATCCAGTAATACCTTAAGAAATATTTTCTAAAAAAAAAAAGGAACAACCCACCTCCCAGAGGTTTTGTTTTTTATTTCGGTATTTAATCGTAAGTTCAGTGAAATCGATTAACGAAACATCGTTCCCGATGGGACTGTGCGTTAACCGCAATCGGTCTAACTTTCCACAGATAACGATAAATCGCAATCAGGGGGAGTGACTTGTTTATGTGTCCCACACGAGCTACGATTCGTTGCTATAAATGAAATTACGTAGATAAGGCGATCAATCATCAGCGGGGGCAAGCAGGAAAGAAAAAAGGAAACACAAGCCGAACAGATTTCTCGATGTGGGAAAACGAAACAATGAACGGAAGATGGAAGCAACGCATATATGGTTGAGTAATTTAGCGATAACATGGGCTATATATATCTGCAGATTCTTGGTCTTGGCTGTACTCGTAGTTCAGAATGTTTCATCGTGCTATCGTGACTGTCGCGAGTTTGTTACTCGGTGCTGCGTTAGCGGCCGAGATACGATACCCATCGTTCAATAATCCAAATTACGTGTCTGGCCGCGATGTCATGGTACATCTGTTCGAATGGAAATGGAACGATATTGCGAACGAGTGTGAAACGTTTCTCGGCCCAAAAGGTTTTGCCGGTGTTCAGGTACATTATAGGGTTTTTGAAATTAACAAGTGTCGAGTTTTCGTAATTCCAAGAACGGTCTTTGTTTCATAAAATCCAGTAAGAGAAAAAATCTGTATGCATTACAAAAAAAATCACACACACATTTCGAAGAAGGCAATTGCGATAAACGTATAAATGCCAACGTTTTCGTGATCAACTACGAGATAAAAAAAAAATCCACCAAAACCATGTTCTCTAATTACTGAATTGCACTGCAAATCCATGTGTGTTATTTGTTACACGTAAGGTGGGTAATTCTAGGATTTAACACGTGTGAGTGCTCGACTTAAAACAACATACCCCAAAAAAAAACAAACTCAAAACAACATACTATACTTAAAACAACTTAAAAACATACCCAATTTAAAACTACGCACTTACGTGTGTTATGGATAATTCAAACACACTTGATGTGTATTTTCAAATACTTGAACCGCATTTAATTTTAACACGTTTTTGCTGTCTCATTCGAAACGTGAAAAGCGTGTAAATGTCTGCAATTACACGTTTAGATATCAAGCGTGTCTTAAACAATGCATTTTTCTGTATTTTACAGCAAAATTAAGCACATTTTGTGCATATTTTTAAACAGTGGATCCGTATTAAGTAGATGAAAATTTATATGTCAATTTTAACGTGCTTGATACTAACATGACATGTCAATTTAGATAAATTCAATGAAATTTATCGATCAGGGCTTGTTAATTTAAATGTGGCAATTAAAAATACATTATCGTGTTACCATTCCTCTCTCTTTCTCTCCCCCTCTCTTTGTCTAATTAAACAATAAAATGCTGCAAGCAGGTAAATTGTAGGTTTGACACCATATATAAACGAAAAGTTTTCTTAAAAAAATATCATTTCCAGACGTTTGGCAATGACGAATTATAATAAAAAAAATCATTGATATAGAATTCTGAGCTGAGTATTGCATTATATTTTGGATTTATGGAATATTCTATGCATTTATTAGATAGGCTGTGATGCCTTCAAGCAGCACGCATGCAGTGTGTGAAAAAATAAATAAATAAAACACCAAATATGCATAGAAATAATACACTTAAGGCCTTAGGCCACTCTAGGATTTTCCGAAAATCGATTTTTTTTGTTAAAACTGTACCGTAGAACCTATAAAATTATATTCTAAAAGATTATGGGTGTGAAAAATCTTTAAGTACTCGATTTTCGAATTCTAGCCTTAGCCCTCTTGATTCGTGTCGTGACTTTCTACTAACTTTAAACGCGTTTATCTCAAAACTATATTTTTCAAGTCGGCCGGACTCATAACTCAAACAAATTTCAACCGATTCACTTGAAATTTTGACTGTATATATAGAATTACATTTTCTGAGGCACTACGTAGGATTTTTTTGATTATATTGCATAGTTCCTTTTTTATAAACAATTTTCAGACGATTTTCTCATGGCATTTTATACTTTTTGTTTTAGAAATGCGCCATTTTGACAAAAAAACAACATATCAAAAAAATCCTACGTACTTCTGTAGCTATTCTTATATATAATCGAAAAAACTTCAGTGTCTCATCATAACCCAAAAATTATAGGAGCTGTTGGTCCGGCCGTTGACCTTCCAAAAATAAAATGCTGCACAGTCGCCATTTTGACATGTATCGCTGTCAAAAAATAGTTTTGTATAGTCAATTACGTGTATAATAAAACCCTTATTTTGTAATTCCGTTGTATTTTATGGTTTCGCTGAAAAAAAATCACAAAATATGCCTTTTTTGTTGCCTCTAGAGTGGCCTAAGGCCTTAAGTGTATAATACAAAATGCATAAAGCGAATACCGAAAGTACACACTCGGAAATATGTAAAAAGTGACCACAGAGTAATAACACATGTAGCTGTATTGAAACAACACAGTTGGATTTGCAGCGTGAAATTTGCACATTTGTATCTCGTGACTATCGTTAGTTTTCCTGTAGAGCAACAATAAATTTGAGATTGATCTTTCACGCAGATATCGCCGGTAACGGAAAACGTGATTGTCGCATCGAGACCATGGTGGGAGCGTTATCAGCCGATATCTTACCACTTGGTCACGCGATCGGGTAACGAACAGGAATTCAGGAGCATGGTGCGGCGATGCAATCGGGCTGGGGTTAGGATTTACGTGGACGTGCTGCTCAATCATATGTCGGGGGATCATAAGGATACGGTGGGCACCGGTGCTTCCACGGCTGATACCCAAGCTCGACGGTACCCAGAAGTTCCTTACAGCATTGACGATTTTCATCCCTATTGCGGAATCGAGAATTACTCGAATCCAGTGGAAGTGAGAAACTGCGAGCTCGTTGGTCTTCATGATTTGGATCAAGGAAAGGAATACGTCAGAGGAAAAATAGTCGAATTATTGAACACGCTGATCGACGCTGGTGTTGCCGGCTTTCGGTTGGTTACAACTTTTATTCAATTAGATTGACAGAAGAGAGATTAATAAGAGAAAAGCTTACGAAGCATTTCATCATGTCCAATCTTTAAAAAAAATAGAATTAGCAGAAAAATTATGACTTTTCTTCAAACTAGTTATCCGAAGCACATTTTTTCAAATATCTCTTGAACTTTGTTCTTTTTCTCCATTACATACATGTCTTTTTTGTTTACAGAATTGACGCTTCTAAGCATATGTGGCCGAAAGATCTAGCCGTAATTTACTCTCGTCTACGAACTCTCAACACGGAACATGGTTTTCCGAATAATTCGCGTCCTTACATTTATCAAGAAGTAATCGATAATGGTGGCGATGTAATTTCGAAGTACGAGTATAGTACATTTGGCGCTGTCACGGAATTTCGTTATGGTTTGGAGATCAGTAACGGGATGAAGGGTAACAATCCTTTAAAATGGTTCAAAAGTTTTGGAGAAGCTTGGGGTCTCTTGCCTAGTAAGGATGCCCTGGTTTTTATCGACAATCATGATAACCAACGAGGTCATGGCAACGGTGAGGGCGTGCTCACCCACAAATCGTCAAAATTGTACAAGGTACGATAATACGACAATATGTCGTGTACACTCGAATCCCACAAACTATGGAAATTCGTGAATTTTTTATTGATCGCGTATCACTTTTCATGCTTTGCAAAATGATGTTTACGGTAAACGTCTTAATGGAATAACAATTAGTTAAAGTATATATATTATTTCATAGTATTTCATTGAATATCAAACAAGATTCTGAAAGGCCATGATTCAATCAGAATTTCATCTTATTATGTTTTATAAATTACTAGCTTTCATTCGTTTGTCTTTTATAAATTACTAGCATTCATTACCAGTTGCACCCCTTATTAGGGGTTGTTTTAAAAAATTGTAAATCATACGTTTTATTCTGTGTTTCGAAGAATATTTATACAGAGTTTCCAGTTGATGCACGCAACGAATACAATTTTCCATACAAACTTATACATCCCATTGCATCTTTTTGAGGATTGATTTTCGAAAAATCCTTTCTTATAGTGCACCTCTACGCCCTCTAGGAACATTTCTTCCGAATTTCATTGAGGGAATTCGATTTTTCCATACAACTTTCCACGGCCCATTGCACCCCTAATGAGGGGTTGTTTTGAAAAATCCTAAAATATGCGTGGTATTATTTGTTTTTAAGAATATTTATACCAAGTTTCAAGTTAATACACGCAAGGAATATAGTTTTCCATACAAACTTTTACACCTCATTTCGATTCCTTGAGAGTTCATTTTGGAAAAATCCCTCCTCAGTGTACTTCTTCACCGTCTAAGGATCAAATGTTCCACCCTGATCCTTCTAAGGATCATATGTTCCACCCTAACCCTTCTAAGGATCATATGTTTAACCCTGATCCTTCTAAAAATCATATATACCGCCCTGATTCTTCTAAGGGTCACACATTCCACTCTAATGTTTCTAAGATTCATATATTCCACCCTGATCCTACTACGGATCATATGTTCCACCCTGATCCTTCTAACGATCATACGTTTCACTCTGATCCTTTTAAGGATCATATGTTCCACCGTGATCCTTCTAAGGATCATACGTTCCACCCTGATCCTTCTAAGGATCATATTTTCCAAATTTCAATTTGTGTATCAACTTGCAACTTGGAAGGAAGTATAATTTTCCATAGAAACGTTTACACTCCATTTCGACCCCTCAAGAGATTTTTGAAAAATCCTTTTTTAGTGCACCTCTACACCTTCTAAAGAACATATCGTCCAAATTTGATGTTTCTATCTTCAGCGCTTTAGGCTGTACGTTGTTTATATGTCAGTCAGGCAGTCATGAAACTTTTTCATATGTATAGATTGTCTGTCAATTTGTCAATTTACGTTGGTTCAGCTTGACCATTATTACCGCGCAAAACGTTTAATTATTTCAATAACATTTTTTTAAGCATACCTTGTCGTTGTCACAGATGGCCGTTGCCTTTATGTTGGCACATCCCTATGGGAATCCAAGGGTCATGAGTTCTTTCGCCTTCGATAAGTCGGATCAAGGGCCACCAGCTGACGAGTATGGAAATATAATTTCACCGTTGATAAAGAACGATGAAAGCTGCGGCAATGGTTGGATATGCGAGCATCGTTGGCGACAAATTTACAATATGGTCAAGTTTCGTAATGTCGTCAATGGCGCTCCAATAACCGATTGGTGGGACAACGGCAGCAATCAAATAGCCTTCTCGCGCGGTGATCGTGGTTTCATTGCGATAAACGTGGACAAGATAAATCTCGTAAACTACATCCCAACCAAGCTTCCATATGGTATTTATTGCGACATCATTTCGGGAAGTCTCGTTGACGGAAGATGTACCGGTAAAACCGTGCTCATTGACGCGTGTGGAAAAGCGTACGTGGAAATTCTGGTCCATGAAGGGGATGGAGTTGTCGCGACCCATCGTGAAGTGAGTATATTCGAAAAATCATTCGACAAACACTCCGTGCCCTTAGAATTGGCTTTTATTCTTATTTTTCGAAATTATATCACGCAGACTGTCGCGTAAACTAGCGTATGTATATCAAAGTTACGCGAAAAGATGTTTTTTTTTCCGCCGATACTAGAGCAAAGAATGTCATTATATATGATAAAAAAAAATTAAGCAAAATACCAACAACACCAACCTTTAAGAAAATACCAAATCAACCTAATCGAATGTGTTTACAGGCAAGGCTCCCAGATCGAACGAAGCTGATAAATAGGGGATCGAAGTAATCTGCTGAGCCGATTTATCGGTCTACGATACAGCGAAGAAATTTGGATGAAAGTTCAAGGACTGAGAATTTTTGAAATACCGATGTAACGAATACGTTTGCTAGGCTATCTTATTATTCCATATTGAGAGCAAAAGAAATCTGAAAATTAAATGTCGTCGATTAGAGGTATAGGAATCGTTTGGTCTTCGAGATAATAAACAGGATAATTTTTATGTATATATATATATATATATATATATATATATTCACTTTTTTACACAAGTTTTTGTTCGTTTTTAACAGAAACAATGAAACCGTTTCCTCTTTTCACCATTAATTTCTGTTGTACAATTAAACGTGTTATATGACGATTAAAACTTAAAATAATACACGACAGAGTTGCGATGAAGAAAGGCACAGCACGAGGCATATGAGAATATACAGGGATAAAAGTATACGGAAAAGAGATGTAGAAGGAATAAAGAGAGAGAGAGAGAGAGAGAGAGAGAGGACGGGGAAGGAAATTGACGTATAAGTCGACTGTGATAAAGATTGTTGAGGATAATGGGAATTATATGTAAAAATGAAAATTGCAGTATCACAAAATCGTCATTAGTTACTTCAAATTTATATCTTTTATACGTAACTCTTCAACGCTTTAACACAGAAAAACATCTTTTTATAATTGTTTATGTATTCTTTATACATGTGTGAGTTATGTGTGTGTGTGTGTGTGTGTACATTTATGTATGTCTCCATATGCGTATTTATTTCTATGTATTTTTATTCGTGGATTCGATAAATCGATAAAATAATATGTGCGTTGTTTTCGTTTCCGGTGCTAAATAAAATACTACTAAACGCTTTTATTTTTCTGTGTCACGTGAGCCGGAAGATATATATATATATATATATATATATATATATATATATATAAATAAATGCCTAAGCGGGAATATGTACATTAAAACGATTTGATACATTTAAGTAAAAGCCGCACTGCAACTCACTTCCCATCCCTCGGACACACACCCCTAACGTCGAAGACTGTCAATCACCATCAATCGTCAGAAGTTTTCCTTTGAAAAAAAAATATCGAAAAAAAAAACGTTATCGAAGCCCGTTTCATCAAGCTCGGATAATTCTCGATAGAAAAAAGATTTTTCGCCGTTTGTTGAATTTATCGGAGAAAATCTTACGATAAAGCACCCCGAATGAAAAATTAACGATCGCTCTCAATCTATCCACCTCTCTCTCTCTCTCTCTCTCTCTCTCTCTCTCTCTCTCTCTCTCTCTCTCTCTCTCTCCCATTCTTTCTTTCGTGTACGTGGCATTCGAGGGACTGTCACAAGATCCCCGCTGTATGTTAGTCGTGACGATTGGTTTCTGTACTCATACATTTTATTCATAATTACGATATATAAGTCTGCAGTAAATTCAGGTTAATGTAAATCTAAAAATACTGCTCGTCGTACGAACTCGATTCTCTTCCTTCGTATATTTTTGCTTTCGTGTTTCCAATTCGGCATCTCTCTTTCGCTTCGTATCTCGTAAATAGTTTTCTCGGGCGTACAATTTCAGTAGTAGTAATCGCAGCCTGCTCTCTGCCATTTATATACGCCTCTTAAACTCCAAATTACGTGAATACAATGAGGCAGCGCTTAAATTCTAAATAAATAATTGTTACGGCTGAAAAGAAAGAAAAAAAAAACTTTACAACTCTCAACTTCGAGAACGTTTTAATTCATTAAAAAATCTTTCAACACCTCAATTCATCGTCGCTGTCAGTCGATTGTTTTCTTTTTTTTTTCCGCATAATTTAACGCGCGGGTGGGTGAGTGTGTGTTGAGGCTATTTTTATTCTACTTTGCGTTTCGTTTATCCTCCGTCGATTTATCTCACATTTCAACACTTTTCACGTAAAATGTTATTAGCAAAAATATAATTTAGTATATTTATCATTCATCATCCACATATAAAAAGGAAAAGGGAAAGAAAAACTTCGTTAAAATATATAAAAGAAACAACGATTTGAGCAAGTACGTAATTACACTTACAAGTTACAAAAAAATTATGTATCGAGTCGAAAGATTATTATTATTGCACATGGTTCTCGCTATTATCAGGGCACTTTATTCGTTAATTTATTTTACTACAGTTCTTTTTTTTTGTCTATCACACTCACTTCTTCCCTTAGGCTTTCGTACAATTTCACTCCTGACGATCGGATGTTTTTCAAGTTGTATCGAGATTTTTCATTTCCCGTCGTCGATCTTCTCGCGGTAACAAGCCCGAGTGAAAATTCATTTTTGAAAAAAAAAATCGTTGGCAATTATCGGACTCACTACGAAGTATAAATAAATCCTCTCAAGGCCTTAATTGCATAAAGATTTTGTCACATACAATCGTAAAACATATTCACCACGTTTTATATTTTACTTGTACCACAATATATTAACTTTTCGATTGATTCGATAGTATCATCGTTGCAAAGTTACTCGTGTCGAATGATACATCACATGCTTTTCACGATAACGCGTGCTTTTGCCGAGTTAATAAGACGTAGTAGCGTCCGAGCTGAATCGCCATCAAGTGCAGCCTTTCGAGAATTGACAGCGATATCGTTATCGTGATTGCACGATGATTATTCGTCGTAGACGGTTCGCCGGGCCGTTTCAATTTCAAACGACCATAAAAAAAAAAACAACGAGAGGTCGACGGTAGCGGGTACATTGCTTTTTTTCCGAAGTGGAAGTTACGAGCAGATATACTTGCACGTTTATACAGTTATATTGTCACTAATGATCCTTATCTCGTGCTGCGAGCATAATTTCTTACGTCAACAGGCTATCGATTATTTACGGCCGTTGATAAAATCTCTGTTACGTGTGACAAGCGGCAAACATAAATTTAGACATCTCGACAAATTGACCATCGGATTAATTCCCGAATTTTTTAAGTGGAAATAATTATCACACGTTGCAAAAAATGACAAGGCATTTGTTTATCATAGTACCGATAATTGGTTTACAAGGAACATGAAATATGCGGTCAGGTCAATTAGTGCCGTCCCTATCTCTTTCTCAAGCAAAAAAAAAAAAAAAATCCGATCGTCAGCCACGCATTCCTCATATCTTTCGTTTAAGTACTTCCTGAAGAACCGACGTGCCGATTTTCGTCACGTCAGCCCTGCGGTGACTGCTCGCAGCGGCATAGGCACTTCGCAGAGTCTTCCTCTATATAGAATAAACGGTTAATAACCTTAGGTACTGTTTTCTTCCCTCTCCCCTCACTCCTTCACACACACATATATATATATATTTTTTTTTTTTCCATCAGGCGGAGTCTCCACACTCGGATATACGCGAATTTGTCTTTCTCCGTAATTATTATCGTTAGTGCACTCGCGAATCGCTGTGCAACGTCAAACCCCTTTTTTTTTTCGTTTGTCTTTTTCTCTGTTCCTCGTTCGTAAGTTATCGTCCTCGTGAGCGTGTAAAAGTGGCACACACAGCACGCGCGCACGTTCGTCACTGTTTGATCGGTTTTTTAAAAACGACATCCGGTTTACGAACGGATCTTGAGACGCGACGCTCGATACGCAATGCACGATTTGGATCCACCTCGAGTCCCGGAGTCTCCGCCATTGTTTGTCAGTTGCCTGTGCTACTTGGTCGTCTACCAGGTGGCTGTGTCGAATTCGTCGCCGCTGCCGCTGCAGCCGCTGCGCTCAATGGTGGCAACGGGGTCTGATGGCAGTGGGCACAGTGAAGACAAACCGTGCACGCGCCGAGCTTCCTCGCCAGGAGGGCTCGCAGCTTCAACGCCGGACCCAACTTCATGCCCATTGGACCTGTGAGATGATCCTCCGATAGCAGGGGTAACGACGCACCGTCTATGCGATGCTCGCGAAAATTCTGTAACAAAGAAGTCGAAAGAAAAAAATGTTAATTTTCTTTACACATTTCGGTGCCCCGAAATGGAACAAACCTTCCAAAACATTTTGACGTTCGTGAGAAAACAGTATTTTCGAAAAAAAAAAAACGATAATTATTGTTGTATGGCTTGGAACATTTTTTTTTGGATTGTGCCGAAGACATGTTCTTTTTTTTCCGAAATTTATTACTTTATAGTAGCCACGATAATTTTGCTTGACAGCACTCAGTGAATGCTATTTTCATGACTTATTTCAGATCTTTAAAGGGGGAAATATATGCAGCGGCATGAAAAGATCGATTTTTTTTTGTCTTACGTAGAATGTTAGTTGAACAGTTCGAGAATACGATGGTAAAGTAATTAGCCGGTAAGACAGTGAAGTCGATGAGTTTTCGTAGTTGGGAACTTTAAGCATGTTTTTCTCAAAACTACATTCTTTAACAATAAATTTGTGGGAAACATAACTCTAAAACGAGTTGACCGATCGTGCTAAAATTGTACATACAACGCAATAGAAATATTATTTCGAACTTATACCTACTTATTTATGAAAATCACGTTCAAAAAGTACTTTTTTATTGCGAAAAAAAATGTTGTGTAAAATTTCAATCTTTTTTCTGAAGTGTTCCATTCTTTAAATTATTTACTTTTTAAATGTTTCTTAGGTATAGGTTCAGCATTTGTATGTTAAAATACTAAAAATTCTTGGCTCATATTTTTAAGAACGATATCGAAATCGTTGAATTTCCCACAAACGGACAACTGCCGCCAAAACTTTTTTGGAAGTCTACGCCACAACGTCGCCGTTTAACGATATTTTTTTATGAAAATAATTATTTAAACTGTTTACTTATGTAATAAATTCTATCTAAAGTTTCATAAACGTAAAATATTTTGTTCTTTGCCAAAAAAAATGATCAAAATTGGCTATTTTTTGTCCTCATGCATTTCCGTCCCTTACATCGAGGGATTACAAAAATGGAAAATGAGAGGTCACTCGCTCGGTGTAAAGGACGTACATGACGAAAACATAATCCAAAATTTAAAAAATTAAAATGAGTAAATAACATAATAGTAATGAAAATTGTAGTCTATCTCAATTAAGCTTCGCCTCGATACATTTTGAGGCGAAGAGACATAGGACTTCAATTAAAAAGGGCTGACCGTTCCACCGAAGAGCTTAAGTTACAATATACATTCGAAACCGCTTAAAACGACATTGCTCAAAACGATCAATCGCCTATAACGGCGGTACTGCATGGTTCCTTCAATGTCGTTATAACCGGTTTTCACTGTACACAACTTCAAAGTTTTACTACGTCGTTTTCGAAAAAAAAAGAATATCTAAGCAATTTAGATGGGGTTGAAGTTTGCATCGTTGGAATGCAACTGGAAGATTCTTTTTAATTTATTATTCTTATTACTATCCAAAAATATATTTAGCATATTGAGGTTGTAGATCGCTAAATAAGGATCCTAAAAAATGTTTGCCTGATTTTCGTGGCTCAAATCTTCCAAGTGAAATTTGGGAGATAGCAAAAAATCCCTTTCGTTGCATTCCAGCGATGAAAACTTCAATGTCATCAATTTAGTACAGTTTCTTATCGACAATTGTGCATTTTTCACAATTAATATCTGTTGCTGACGTATTTACTGCGATCATAAAATTCCAGCTCAATTCGCGATTCTTCATCAACAACTGCATTAAATTGTCCAGAATATAATTTGTTTTTTTTTTTCACATAAATAACTTAGTATGAGAACTTTAAAGTTGAACTTTTATTGGACGTCTGAATTTTTTTAATCTACATCGAAAAAAAATCAGTATCCTTCAGCATTCATCGGTAGAGCCCAAGTTTATTTATTGCGGATGAGATTTCATCAGGTTGGATAATTTTTCTTTGCAAGTATACGTATAGTCTTCAGAATGGGACTCGTTTAAGGGGTAAGTCGCGTGCGAACGAGAACGATCGGAGGTCAATATACATACGCGAGACGTTCTTGACCAAACGATCTCGGCGGTTTCTCACGTGCGGTTTGCATATATCGCTATAAAATACATATATGGATCATTCGTACGTAGCGAGCATTCGCAACCTTTCACTAGGTGTGTCAGGTTATCTTTATTTGACCGAGTAATACGATGCGTGTATTACAATATCGGCGTACAACAGAGAGTCTTGGACATAAGTACAAGCTCCCATGTGTGTGTGCGTGTGTGTGTGTGTGGGTGTGGGTGTGTGTGCTTGTGCGTGCTCACAGACGTCAAGTCGTAAAGATGAAATAATGTGTATAATTACGAGCTTTGGATTTATCGACGTGGTAACAGTCGAGCATGTGAAGAATATTACTTTTAATACAAGCGATATTGTAATCGCCTTTTCGTACGCACTTTATATGTCACGCCCGTAAGAAATAAAAGTAATCATAATAATTCACAAGACACAATCAATGTAATATGACTAATATGAAAATTTCGTGTCTGTTGGTACATGCGTTTTTCTCTAGAGACCAAAAGTATGCTGGCACGGTTAAAATACGATGCTGAGACCATATCTATCGTTTTTAGATTTTTTCTTCTCTGACGGATTCAGCGAAATTGGCCTGAAAAGGACTGAAGTTGTTCATGAACATTTGGTATGTTAAAGCAATCGCTTGCAGACTTTATTTGCATCTTTGCGTAATCTGGGTCCGTCAAGTAGGACCTGCGAAATGCAATTTTCCTTAAGGGGTCTGCATAAGCTTGAAATTGCAAAAATACGATTTTTTGTATTGCACAGTCTTATAGTCTGGGGTCTTAAGGGGTTGCGTGGGTTTGAAAAATTCAAAAAATACATTTTTTAAATTTTATTATCTAATGGTAAAATATGTCTAGAATATTCTCCCAAAGTTTTGAGTCAATCGGAGTAAAAGTCTAGGAGAGAGAGCCTTTGGGAATTCCCCCCGTTGGAAAAGACCGGCCGGGAGCGACGCAGGTATACGCATTTTTCTCGAAACACTATTTTTGAAGTCGGTGGACACGATTTCTCAAAAACTAATGCACCGATCTTATTGAAACTTTGCACACTTCTTCAAAATAGCATTGACTAGTGATTGAACGAAGGTTTTTTTTTTTCGATTACAACTATATTTAGTTGTAATCGATTTAACTATACTCTTATTCTTATCTACACATATTCTTTATAATATCATCTAGGATGTAGCATAGGATTTTTTTGATCGGATGTTCATACCTATTTTTCCGAGTGCCAAGATGGTGTAACGCCAAAAAAAATTTCCACCATGCTCATTCACCATATTCCCGACACACACTCGAGCGACGTAGTATGATTTTTCCAAATAGAAACGTGTACCCAAAGATACTCCAAAATTCTAGACATTCGGAATGACCACGATACAGCTATCTTCCATCCAAGCGGAGGAAAAAGGAAATAATTAAATAAACATTCACTCTACACCCTAACATGGTTGCTCGATAATTCGTGGCCAATTTTACGTGTCGCGTTGATCGTCGGAGTACTGCGAATGTGCACGCGAACGAGTGGTATACGCAGCTGCATATTATATCTCGAATGCCAAGAGCCAAAGAAGAGGGAAAAAAAGAGAACAGGAAGCAACAAAAATCCTTGTTGGACTATATGTAACGGAAAAAGGATTCATTCACAGCTCCGGGGGCAGTTGCTCGGATTCATGCGCAAAACGTAATTGCGGCAAGTCTCGACTTTATAGCGGATGCCCGAGAGGTGTATGAGAGATAGTTTATACAGCATGGATAGAGCACATTCTACGTATCGTGTATATGCTACATGTGAGACTGCATACGCTATATATATATATATATATATATATATATATATGTGTGTATATTATATGTACACGAGTGGCCGCGACGGCGGCTCTTATGAATGAAATATTCAAGGCTGTAATGCGACTTGTGCACGCAAACGTTCGTTCTTGCTATTCCAACCGTTCTCTCGATAACCCTTTTTCGCGCGTGAGCTCAGCACGCGCGCCGTTCCATTGCTCCCTTTCTTTTTCTCCCCGGTATGAGGCTGTGGAGAGGGCAATTTTTTTATTCCCCAAGTTCTTAAAATAATATAGAATGTCTCGCGATGAAAATAACAAATTCTGGAACTTTTATTCAAGGCTACTTCACAGACTGTATACCGCGATATTATTCAAATAAGTCATTCCGATTTATTTCAAAATCCAGGTCAGTCTGAGAACGTGCAATCTTAATGAGGGAATCCGTAGAACGAGATTCATCGCTCGTTTCTATGTAATTGGAGAATGTAATTTTGTAATTGGAAATTAATTGGTATTAATTTAGTAGGTAGTTGGAAAACATGATGTGAGCATGAGCGTAAAGCATTTGAAGAGTAACACATTCCTCGAATGTTTGCCCTGGGCAAAACTTTCATTAGGACGTGACAATTCGTGTGGATATGGTTGTCGAGTAAGAGAAAAAATTCGGCCGTGAAATACGGAAATGACTGTTGATTATCTGTATGGCTGGAATGCAACGACAATTTTGTTGTTGTTGTTGTTGTAAATATCCAAAAAAGGGGCCCTTTCTGAAAAACAAATTGAACCACTATTTCGACGTATTTGTTTGTCCTATTTACTAGGTAAAAAAGAATTGTCGCTCGACACAAGTATCGTGGGAAAAGAGTGAAAATAGTGGAAAACTAACGATGCGAAATGAATCCAATCAACCCCAAACTCAACAACGTTTCGACGTTTAATGAGCACCGTGAGCCGAAGATATCGCAATAAATTTCAGTCGAAAAAAACACCGCACTCACGTAGATATCTAATGAGGATCCTAAAAAACGTCACACTAATTTTCACAGCCCAAATCTATTACCAATATCCCGTATAGAAATGTGACCGGAGATTCCCTACTTCGTGTCGGGCCCTGGCAAAGCTTGCCACGTCTGATTTACCTGACCGGGCCCGAAAGTGTACTTGCACGCAATGTAGAGAAGTAAAGCCCAAAGTTAAGGTAGTAGCCGCGCCACAGTCACGATGAAAAGTTTATTCTTCGCTCAATCGATGAAAGCTTCGAAATATTGCGAAATATCCTTATAATGTAGGTTGTACATTTTATCGGGATGTAAAAACTTACAAAGTAATGATGAAAACGCCTAATATAATGTTTACCTAAGCTTCACTTTTGTATCAGACTATCCATTCCGGCTACTAATACGTAGATACTCTGCGAATACGGATATTCACACACTACTGTAATCTAGTTCCAGTCTGCTCCAGTCGCTTGGTGGCGCTAGCGTCGCTAGACATTGCTTAATTTAAATCGCTATATCTCTAAAACGAGACGGTCAAAATTCATGATTTTTTTTTACCCACTTCATCATATGTTCTTCTGTAATTGAGAATAAAAAAAAATCTTTGAGAATTAAAAAAAACAATAAGAACACGTGTAAAACCGTGCAATCTTTGATTGCCAATATCTCGTATACACAACGATGGATCCTTTTGAAATTTTGCCGATAATCACTCAATAGTGTGCTCAATGGGTCGTCAAAATAAAAAAAAAATCTATAGAAAAACGCCTTGGCGAGACTACTATCTTAAAAACTGTGTAAAGCTACTTTGCTTTTTACTCCATCAAAGATATTCAAAATTGATTAGGATGAAACTCATAACATCTGTTGAATGACATGAAATCTTCAACCTAATCACCAAGAACAGTAGGTACATTAGTTTGGCTGAGAAGAACGAATAATTACGTGGTCCAAGATCGACGATCCTTGGGCACGATGAAGAACATCGCATCGATGTTCTCGACATATATACGTACGACGCTTATTTCACTCAGCGCGAACAAAAAATAAATAAAAAAAATAAATAAACGAGTACATTTCGTTACGATTGTGCCCGCGACCTTCGACCGTCGGCTTGTGTGCGCTGTATCGTTGCGGCGAACAGTTTCTTTCGCGTATATGTAGCGTGAATTTACGACGTCGACCTCATCGTCGTCATCGTCGTCGTCGTCGTCGTCGCCGTCGCGGTTTCCGCCGCGCGAGATCGAGTCTTATTCTTGGGGGGCTAAAAACGGTCGCGCGAGGATGAGGATCGGGCGCGTCTTATATGCATTTTGTGCATCAACCCGAGAGCGGAGAAGAGCCGTATGCGCTGTTTGCGCTGCAGCTGCGGTTTTGCCGCAAATATATCATCTTCGTGTTGCACCGCGGGCGACCGGGCGCCTCTCGACCCACGAGGAAGACAACCTATATTTTCTCCACCCAGTTCCAAACTCTCGAAGGGCTTCGACTTAACCATACATGCATATGTATGTATAAACGTACGATTGCATATGTGTGTGTGTGTGTGTGTGTCTGTGGATGTTATATAGTTTTGCTGTTGCGGTATGACGGGGCGCGATACCCGGGGTCCGCATCAATTATACCTTCCTCAAACACGTTATTAGCGCGGCACGTCACCGCATACTTGCTCGCTTACGATCACACGTATGTCCTGAACGTATCGAGTGCTAGAAGACGACAGAGCGCGGCGGGGCCGGGTTGAAATTTCGAACTTCGAATGATCAGAACGCTCAAAATTCCGAATTTATTAGCTAGTACTCAATACTTCTGAAAATGTATAATTCCAACATTTTGTAAACGAAATTATCACATAACCGAAAATAATAGTAAACTAAGAAATTAAATGACAATAATCATGTGGTCGACTGATAAAGCGTCGACATGAAAACACAGCACATAAAACAAGTATCAACTTCCCATAATTAGAGAGTATACAGTTCCGAAAAATTGTTGTGTTAGAAATTCGAGTTCCTGAATGGCGAAGGTTTGTACAGGGAACAGTTCCAAAAATAAGAATATCGATAAGAATCATCGATAGCTAAACATCGTTACATTATATGTTCAAAATAAAACGTGGAGGATGATCAAAACTCTGAAAAAATTCTACCACGAAAGATAAAAACTCCGAAAGAATTTTACCGGAAAGACCAAAACTCCGAAAATTTGAACAGCGTGCGCATGCGTTACAGTAGTGGTGCTGCCATCTAAACGCGTTAGGCTAACTTGCTATCTGCTTTATGTGCGAGTTTTTGGAATTTTGAACGTTCTGAACGTTCTTTATCAGAATCTTACACTATCTAAACTTTAGTTTTCGCAAATTGGATGATCGAGCTATTTCCGGAGTTTAAAACTTTCGTGAACCTGACGAATCTCTTATTAGCTTTTGTTATCTTTAAACTTTCTCATATAGCTCGTTTTCTATAATAAAAAAAATCGGAATTTTGTGGCATACTTAATATTATATTTTTGAAATTTTGTACGTGGTATTACTGGTCGTTCAAATAAAGCGTTGATCTTCTTCATACTATTTCTGAAAATTATCTCCTATAAGAAATCATATTTGAATCCTTTTTCTATCGCTACTCGTACCGTTCTACATCATCTAGAGTCAACTATGTAGACTTTCGCTGACATGATCTTTACGTAACTGGTAGTTTTGGAACATTAAAATTAAGAATTTTAAACCGTCGGTGCATTCAAAGTTCGCAATTTCAACCTGGCCCCAGCGCGGCTCATAATGTTTTTATATATCCAACTAGCTTTTGCCTGCAACTTCGTCCGGGTGGACTTTAGGATTTGACCCAGATAGGAGGTAAACGAAGATAGAAAAACAGTAAGAAATAAAGTAACGTAGAGTGTTCATATTTTTCAAGCACGGTGGTAGACTGACTCACTGAGGTAAGGGTTGCCGATTAATGAAATAAAGGGTGTCTCAAAATGACCTGATATTTTTAATTGCACGCCATTTTTTTTTGTGGCGAACGTAGAGTACTAACCTTTGACAATTGGCATCAGGAAGTATTGAGGTTTAGTTATGGAGAATTACACGATCGAGTAACGCATAGAAATTGTGAAAATGCCATGTGAAACAATGAAGTTATTGTAAACGAAGTTTCATGGTCGTGTTATCTCGCGCCGCGGCGATGGCAATTGGCCACTAAGATCGTGCGATTTGACGCCACTGTCTTTGCGGGTTTAATGAAAGGAACAGTGTATGACAATGCGCCACAGACCATTCCGGAGCTCAAGGAAGCAATTGGATGCACCATTAATGAAATTAGTCCGCAATTATGCCAGAATGTTATTGAAAATTTCGTTAAAATAGTGAACGTTTGCAAACAGGGACGAGACGGCCATTTATCGGATATAGTGATAACTCGTTACACGTTTTGCACTTATACGTTTTTATCATTTATACGCCAAATTTCTCTGGCCCCGGCAGATTCCGCGCTATAAAGAATATAATAAAATTTTATTTCTACGTTTTTTCACTTACACGTTTTTCGCGCTTATACATTATTTATTTTGTTCGCCAGCGTCCTTTCCTAGGCCCATTTTTTTCAGTTATACGTTAAACAGTGTTCTGTGACAAAAGAAAACAGACAAGTACAAAACAATTTTAACCACTCGTACCTTAATTCTTTCCACTGTAAAACTCTGGGATCGTACTATGTATGCTGGTACTCAACTGTGATTACATATCTCTTATTAATACGAACATGTCTGTTATTTATTAATTTAAAACGTCAAAAATTTTAAACGAAATTAAAAAAATTTGGATCGGCTCATTATTTAACTACTACCAATCAATATTCCATTAAAAAATCAAATATTAGCATAATAGAGGTATTGTTATTGAAAAACATCGCGAATTATGTACCAATCGCCATTTTCGAAAGCTAAAGAGTGCCAAATACGTACTGTGTTTCACTTCTACGTTATTCTCATTTATACGTCATTCTTGCTGAACCCCTTGAAAAAGGTACATATGACTGAAGCTTCACTGTATTGTGTTTCACACATAAGCTCCATGTTTTTTACCGTATATTGAAATAAAAATATTCGTATTTTTCCAATAAATAATACGTTTTATTATTAAATAAAAATTACAGGTTATTTTGAGACAGCCTGTATATCAGTCAATCATTTAGTCAGTCAGTCAATCACGGAACTGTTTTGCAGTAGAACCTTGATTATCCGAATCAATTGGGACTGAAGATGGTTCGGATAATCGAAACGTAATTGTTTTTTTTTTCAGAAAAGATGATACGGATCCTGTATACGTCCCCGTATGTAATTATTGGATATGACATAAAAACTACTCATAAGTACACAAAGAAACGAAGACTTTGTATCGAAGCGGTGTCGACTAACAAGATGGAAATTTAGCTAGTCCCCTTCACTCGTACACATATCCGTTAATAAATTATGGAGGGTTAGGTACCTGCCTATTTAAAGTGAGAACATCGATACGATGGTGTACGCGTTGACCTCGCACAAAAACTTACACTGTGCATTTTTGCATTGCCCCAAGCGCTTCGCGATCCTCGCGATTTTTTCACATATACGCGTATACATCGCGCGCGCGTAAAACTAGCAAGTCTTATTTCGAGGCCAACGCGATAGAGTTGTGAAGTAGAAAGAGATCAGCTCTTCCATAAGTACGTGCAACCCAGGCTTGCGGGCCGCGCCGCGGCTGCTGCTGCTGATGCTGCTGCTCCGTACACGATGTATCGAAAGAACGTTTAGATGTATGTTATACGTGTTTTCAAGCGGTAGCCTATACGTGTACATGTGTAAGAAGAGCGAGTGAGAAAGGAGGCGAAACGAGGTGCGTGCAGGAAGGCGAACGGTAGGAGGTTGAGCTGACGGGGCAAACAGCTCCGGCCCAGTTAAAAAAAGCCGGTACACAATATACAGGCAGAGCGGTTCCTTCAAGACGTTCAATAGCGCGGTACCAACTGGTGCACGAACTCTCGTAAAGATCTCCAAGAGGAAGACAGGGACACAAAGAGAGGGAGATAGCCACGAAGAAGAAAGAGTTTGAGGAATGAAACCAGAGTGGAAGACTCCCCAACGGCTATAGTTCCTACGCCACTGGACAACAAGAATGAGAGAGAGAGAGAGAGAGAGAGAGAGAGAGAGAGAGAGAGAGAGAGAGAGAGAGAGAGAATCGGTGACCCGCCACGCCCTGTCGAGGTCGTCGCGCGTTCGCCATCCTTTTCTCTTCACCGCGCGTTCCGCTTCTCTCGTCCTCATGGATGTTGCGCTGAGGCGAGAAGCACGGGCGACCGGACGATCGACGACCGCGGCAAAGCGCCTGGGGCAGCACCGGCCTAACCAGATCACCATCCCGGCATCCGTGCTGCGTTCTCTCTCCACACTTATATGATCTCTCTTCGTCGTATATGTAATGCCCGAAGAGAGATAGCCAAAGAGAGAGAGAGAGAGAGAGAGAGAGAGAGAGAGAGAGGAGGATGGAGGGGATGTGTGTCGGTACATACTCTGGATGGTGTTGTAGCAGAGTATGCTGAGCGGTGAACACACATGAACGACTATATAGTATATGAGGTAAGAACACGAGATGCGTCCAACAGAGGTAGATCCACGGACACACGTTTTGTGCCGATCGAATCTTCGAATCGTCCTTCGCATATATGAGGACGAGGTTCACTCAGTTATATCCTAGTCGAGGCACGAAAAGCCTTGCCGTCAGGCAAAAAAAATGTCATTGGGAATGGAGCACACCCAGGAGCTTAGGCACACCGGTTAATGGGCTGGAGATATGATTGCGCATTTCAAGCGATTACCACTGATAATTCTGTTATTTGTTAGACGTGAGGTCTGTAATTTTAGGAATTAACACGTGTAAATGCCCTACACGACTTGAACCAACGCACTTCCGTGTTTTATAGAGAATTCAAACACATTTGATGTCCATTTTTAAACACTTGAACTGCATCAAACTTTAGCACGCTATTGCTGTGCTATTCAAAACATGCAACACATGTAAATGAAGACATTTACACATTTAGGATGAAACGTGTCTTAAACAATGCATTTATGTGTGTTACAGTCAAATTAAGCACATTTTGTGCGTATTTGTAAACTGTAAGCGAGGGTGCAAGGTCCAGACTATACGATGGGTGCATCAAAACATCCCACCCAAGCCGTAATAACTTTTGCTGGGTCATCAGAGAAACGTGTGGTCTAGCTTTGTCCTGGTGGCACACGACGCCCTTTCTGTTCGCCGATTCGGACCGCTTCTGATCGATTGCCTGCTTTAGTGTGGCCAGTTGTGAGTAGTAATTGATCGAATCAATCGTTTTGCTTGGTGGCAACATCCTATAATAAACGATTTCTCTCTAATCCCAGCAGATACAGAGCATAACTTTCTACGGGTGTAATCCAGTCTTTGCGACCGTCTGAACAGCCACTCCGAGCTAGACCATGATCTTTTGAGACTGGCATTGTTGTAGACAATCCAATTTTCATCACCAATAATCATTCGCTTTAAAAATAGTTCGTTTGGATGACGTTTGAGCAGAAAATTGCAAGCTCAGATTCGGTCTACTAAAATCTTTTCGCTCAGTTCGTGCGGCACCCAAACATCAAGCTTGTTTACCATCCCAAACTTCCGTAAATGTCTCGAAACAGTTGATTGGTCAATGTTCAGGTTATGTCCGATCTCTGTAGTCGTCAAATGCCGGTCGGAGTCGATTAAAGCCTTGGTTTTATCGACATCTGTAGGACTGTCATGCTTTGAACGAATACGCATGAAATGTGTAAAAAATAATTACACATAACTGTGAGAAGTGTGTAATACGAAACGGATGAAGCGAATCCCGAAATTACACATTCGGGAACCTGTAAAAAGTGAACACAAGGTAGCCACAGATGTAGCTGTGTTAAGGTAGTAGTCTCGCCAAGGAGTTTTTCTATAGATTTTTTTTTATTTTGAGAACTCATTCAGGACACTATTAAATGATTACCTGCAAAATTTCAAAAGGATTCGCCCTTACGTCTGGAATATATTGGCTATCAGAGATTTCATGGTTTTACACGTATTCATATAGGGAGCAGTGGAAAATTTCACATTTCACGCAATAACTTCAAAACTTTTCTACAGATTAATTTTAAAAAATCTCAATTACAGAGGAACGTATGACGAAGTTGGTAAAAAAAAATCATGAATTTTGACCGTCTAGTTTCAGAGATATAGCGATTTTAATTAAGCAATGTCCAGCGACGCTAGCGCCACCAAGCGACTGGAGCAGACTAGAACTAGATTACAGTAGTGCATATTCTTATACGCAGAGTATCTACGTATTAGTAGCCGAAATGGATAATTTGATACAAAAGTGAGGGTTAGGTAAACATTATATTAGGCGTTTTCATCATTACTTTATAAGTTTTTACATTCCGATAAGATGTACAACCTACATTGTAATGATATTTCCTAATATTTCGAAGCTTTCATCGATTGAGCGGAGAATAAACTTTTCAACGTGACTGTGGCGAGACTACTACCTTAAAACAACAACTTGAATTTGCAGTTTATCCGCCTGAGGTTGCAATTGGGCTCCTTTAATCATACAGAGGTTGTTCCAAGCATCGTACTTTTTATCTAATGTATCCATCGCAGCCTGTAAATCCGTCGAAAACGACTTGACAAATCCTACAACTTATCTTCCGATTGTCAGATTCGGCGGGCTCATAGCTCTACGTAATCTTAGAGTCGGTCAATGACGTTCCATCATGAGTGTCTCCAGGCTCTGCTTTTTTTCCTGATCCAAGAGATTGGCGCAATGAAGTTTCGTTTTAATGAAGTTTTACGCTTTAAACAGGTAGTACGGTTGCACAGTGATCTATCTCCCTGTCATCCCTGCTGGTCCTATCAAGCATAAAAGGTATGCTTACAAAAATCATTCGTGACAACTCGTAGGATGGAACGGATTGGACGTAATACATATATTACATTTAACGGTTATTATTCATATTCGACGTTCAAGTCTGCTTCATCGAAACGACTAGGAGAACTACCTGCTGTTTCAGAATCACGCGACGCAGCGCCGATAACGTTATATTTATAGCACCTGCGAGCGCGCGCACGCTTACACGGTCCCCGGCGAATGATCTCTGTCGAGGATCGACGAACTCGTATGACGATGCCTCACTTGCATAAGTATATCGTCCACGAAGGTTGCAGCAGCAGCAACGAGCCAAGAAGAAAAAAAAAGTTCCGCATCTCTCGATAAAGTAAGATGGGTTATATAGTAGGGAAAAGAGCACGAGGTAGCCGGAACTTAGCGAGACTCAAGCCACGTCTCTCTCTCTCTCTCTCTCTCTCTCTCTCTCTCTCTCTCTCCCTCTCCCCCCCCCCCCCCACCCTCCTCCCTCCCCCCTCCCTCCCCCACTCTCTCTCTCTCTCTCTTCTCTCTCTCTCTCTCTCTCTCTCTCTCTCTCTCTCTCTCTCTCTCTCTCTCTCTCTCTCTCTCTCTCTCTCTCTCTCTCTCTCACACACACTGTTCCTCGCTCGTCCTCGTTGCGCCGTTGACGACAACGACGCCGACGAGTCAACGCTGTCACCGTGTAATTGAGAGACATTCAGAGTGCATTAGCACCGTGGCTGCGGGTACGCCGTTCGTGTGGTGCTCGCGAGTCTCTCGGGCAAAGCGTATTAATTGCTCATCAGCGGTAATGAAGGGTTTATAAGTTGATATTAGCATAACTAACTGGTTTCCCAGGTAATGAAGCCACGATCTGCTGGTCCCCGGAACGGCCATACGTAGAACGACGTTCTTGATGTCAGTAATTCACAAGTGACCAGAACGAAGGAGCGTTACCGGTACATACATATCCCGGGACGCGGATACACATAAATTTCCTTCCCGTGCAGAAATTGTCGTAGGGATCCAATTTGATTGCCATACTTGTCCCTACTTCCTGATAGAGATCCAATGGGTCATCGCATTCGATTCCTATACTAAAACGTCACGCTCGTACTTTGAATTCTAATCGGGATTCCACATTGGAATCCCATGTACGAATCCAATGTAAATCCTGATGGGTTCACACATTATCGAACAGAATACAATACGATTCTTGACGGATCACATCGAATTTTGTACGTTGAATTTTCTATACGAAATATATAGGGGAAGGTGGGGCACAGTGGGTCACTTTTTTTTTGTCGAATTTTTACTCTTACCAAAGTAATCTGATTAGATAAAAAGGTCATAATCGATTTTATAGACCTTCGGGCGTTCAATAAAGCTACCATATTTTTTGCAAGAAGATGAAAAATCCTAAAATAGTGGGTTCGAAAAAAACTTGCGGATTGGCTCATTGTGCCCTACGGGTGGGGTACAATGTGTCAGATAGGAGGGTACAGTGTGTCAAGTGCTGCGAAACGTAGGGTACAACGAGCCGGTTGAAACTCTTATATTTTCCTAACATAGATAACAGATTTTCATACATAGCGATAATTTCACAACGGGTATTATTTGCCAATAACATTGGGAGTCGATTCATTGTGCTCAACAACTCGATGACACATTGTGCTCTACACAATTGCCCCACAATATTTGACGTTTTCCCGGGAAGCAAAATTTTTTTTTCGAGGATCAAATTAATTTTGTACTTTTAATAATTCTTCGTGAGCTGCTATTGACTTTTTTTTAGGCCAGCCGAAACTTAATATAAATCACGGGCCAAGAAAAAAAATTTCGGATTTTACAAGCTACAAAACTCCAAGAAATCGCATGTGGTTGACAGTTGCCCGTGACACATTGCGCTTCTTCGGAGCGTCTTCACTTCTTTATTTCCTCATTGGGAGTCGACTTATTTTGCCCCACCACTCGGTGATACATTGTACCCCACTAGTAAAATATTTGATTATTGATGTAAATAACTATTAATCAAACTACGAATGGAAAAATACAAGTCACTGAGTACATCATAAATAATAAAACTATCGATTAGGACCGAAAACCGGAGCCGCTACAGAAAGTGTCGTTATATTTTACGTTTTTCCGGCGAGCGAAATATTTTTTTTTCCAAGCCTCGAATCAATTTTTAGTTTTCAATAATCCTTTGTGAGCTACTATCGACTTTCTTTTAGGCTTAACGAAACCTTATATAAATCGCGGTCCAAAACATAAAATTTCGGAATTTACGAGCTACAAACTTCCGAGAAACCGCATGTGGCTCACTGCGCCCCGTGACACATTATGCCCCATTCTCCCCTAGACATACAAAATAAGTGGATCTTAAAAAAGTTTAAATCTTACAAAGTATAAACGGCTTAAAAAAGTATATCTTAAAAATCGATTTGAATCACATGACTGAAAATGCACTTTAATTGTCGTTTTTTATTTCTTTCACTGCGCTTTGACATATCACCACATACGTAAATGGTCACTGATGCTTATTGTTGCACAAGTATCTACAAAATAATAAGCGGAAGTGCACGCTGGAAAGATAGCACTTCTGTACGTAATACAATGACGGGCCGAAATTTTATCGTTGCATGATGGTACCTTGATTACGCGAAGCGCTTCGCTTGAAGCCACCTGGTGGATTGTTGGCGAAATGTATTCAGATAATATCTTCCCAGTCAGCACATTGATAGTTCCTGCCAAGGCAACTCCGATTTGAAAAACTACGAACCACCTGCTTCACTTTTTTGTCTCATTAGATAATTTCGTTATTCGTTATGTTCAAATTAATAATTGTTGTAATGTCATTATTTATGATAAGCACTTTTATTCTCGTAGATTGTTATTGATGGAAAAAATACTTATAATGTTGAATAGAATTACAACGGATGGATTATTTTTATCCTAATGAATTATAAAGATTTTCGATGGGATAAAAAGCAAAGCAGCTTTACACAGTTCTTAAAGTCGGCTCCACTTTTTAGGAATTGTTAATGTTCTGGCCGGGTATATTCATTACCTGAAAGTAATTGCTCGCAGTTTATTCTGGCCGGAATTTATTCCCGGTCTGTTCCATGAAAGGGTACGATCAGGTGAATCAGACGAGGCAAGCCTGGCCAGGGTCCATCGCGAAGTAGGGTATGCCCGGTCACATTTCTGCACGGGAGGTTATGTTTCAACACGCCGAGTTTTTTTCTCGTGACTTATCACATATTTTCGATTCGAACGTATGGTAAGAATTGTCAAATGGCGTTTATCGGGGAACAGTGTAGAATCCATTTGGATCCCAATGAAGACACCCTACGTGCAATGTCCCAAACAAATCTCTATAGAGAATGTGGGCGAATCTTCAGATTCACCCACATTTTCCCAGGTGCATTCTGTGCACTTTCGTGCACAATCAACAGATTAGTGCAAGGGATCACAAAAGTATATTCCTTTTTGGGAGATCCAACAAATTCCGATTGAGCCTTTCAAATAAAAAATTCTCAAACGGCCTCCATGGGGAAATAGCGCGTAATCCACTTGGATTCCAATGTGGCCTCTCTCCGGTATCGGTCGATCGATGAAAGATTGCCGCCCACGCTAGAGAAAAAAAGAAGCAAGGATCAATCGCAAGGATTGCAAGGATATCGTTCTCGGTGCGTGCAATCTTTAAGATTTCGCAGAGCTTTCTATTATTACCGATAAATCCTTGATAAATATTATAAACCCGGTATCTCGTGTCGTCCTTAGAAAACCTGGGGCGCTGAGAGCGCAGTAACTCGCCATTAACGTTTTGCCAGTCGCCGGGCGCTGATGCTGCCGAGTGCCACACCGTGCGCGCGGTTCGTGATAAACTATAGCATCGATAAATCTATGCGATTCGGCACGCTCGCAAATCATAACGCCCGCTCACCACGGCGGTTGCATGCACACGCGCGCGCAGCCTCACAAATTGGCGGCTTCTCGACCGGATGCCGTGTAAAAGCGCGGGCGCGCGCGCGCGCAAGCGCACAGAGACACACTCGTTTATATACATCGAAGGACACACATACATATATTGGCACTTCCATATATATATATATATATCGTTTCGCGAACGTCGCTTTTATCGCCGCATAGAAAGTTTATTATATTACCAGTCAATGTATAACCGAGAGACATTTGGGACGCGAGAACACGAGGACTCCGCGATAGCGTGAAGTTACAAAAATTTCGCTTTATCGCGAAGATCGAGGGATTTCCGTGATCGTACAAATGTCAGCAATCCCCCCTCCCCCTCTCGACACCAGCCCGTGCTACCGCAACGAGAGTTCTCATAGAAGATCGAGTAGGCGAGGGATATGGTTCAAATCGATTGTGAGTATATGGGGCTATCGACTTCTGTATTCGTATGCACGTAGATAAGTTTATTTCTGGATGTATATGTTGCTTGTGCTGTTGCTTTGAGGGCCAGGTGTGTTGGGGTTCCCACATTGGGCCATTGAATGGAAAAATAATATATGCTGATTTCTTATGCAGTGTGCGAGAGAGACGATGACAGGACTACATCTCACAAAATCGAAGACTGGTTCTCCTTTTGTTCAAATGTATGTATATACATGGTGGCCTGAAAAGTGACGTCCAAAAGGAAAATCTAGATATCTCGTATCAGTAGCTATCCCAATTACCCCTATGTATGTTCTATCATTTTTTTTAGACTTCGAGAAAGTAGCATTTTTTTTCTCTTTTGCGCGTGTACTTTCCTCGCGATTTTCTTGACTCGGGTTGTCGTTATAAAGTGCACTGTTAAGCAATAAATAGATTACGAAGTAAACACTAACGTAAATGCATTACATTTTGATAAAAAGTTAAAAAAAATAGGATTGAGAGGATCAGTCACTAAAGTTCAGATGATAAAAATGAATGCTTCCACTAGTCCAAATGACTTTCAATTGCTTTTAAAAATTTCTAACAAACAGGGTAGTTTATCCTTAAGACGAACGTAATAATTTCGAAACATGAGAAAACATTAAATTGTAGCTTATAGGAATATTTTGAAACAGTGAATCAAGTTTGAACACAGAAAACACGACTGTGATAAATAAATGTATGTAAGGGGTGGTTTACCCCCTTTAGTTTGCTGTCCGGCCAAAACGTAAAAATACGTAAACTTGAATTTTGATCCTCCTTCAAAATGATACCTGTTTTATTCATTTTTATGCAAGCCTCCTGAGTTTAAAAAAGGCTAATGTAGGGGTGGTTCACCCCTACTAATTTTAATTTTTAATTAATTTAATTTTTTTCTCACGACTTCTATAGTGGATTTTTCATTGCTTTACATTGGAAGAATTTTCATTTTTGTTTAATTCAGATCGATGGAAAATCACCTTTCGACACGCCGTTCTTTGAGAGGTGGTTTCCCCCCTTAAAACCCTTTTCCCGCAGATAAAAAAAATACGTGTCTAATAGTTTTCAATCCTTTATCACATATATGAGTTGCAACAAAATCGAAGACGAACACTTAAGTGATGTTTTACGAGGAAAGTACATAAAGAAAAATCGAAAAAAAAATGTGAAATGCTTCCTTTCTCGGAAGGTTCGGCTAGGCATTGATACGAGGCATCTAGATTTTCTTTTCAGACGTCCATTTCGGGCTACCCTGTATATTCCAAAAACCGTGAGACGTGCCGATAGCCAACATTATATAAATATAACTGATTCAAAATACATTTGCTCCGATATGTATGAACATATTCACACGTACAGTAAAAAAAAAGGAGTTACAGAAAGTCATGGGACGTGTTCTTACGAGATTCGACGGCGAGAGAGAGAGAGAGAGAGATCTTATGTCGCTTCCGTGTACACGACCAAACTGCCACTACCGTGAGCGCTATAAAGTTTCTCCTCGTGAATATATAGCGCCGAAGACGAGAGTACTGAACGGATTCCTTTTCATATTGCCGCGCACGTGGAGTCTCGGAGATTCAGCGAAAGAGAAATATAAACTGCTCCCGTCTATTTGGACGACTAGGGCACGCATACGTGTAAACGTAGTCTTAAAGTCGAGTGTACGCATGCATACCTGTAACACGCTGCCAAATCCGTACTCGAAAAGATTAGAGGTTGCGAGAAGGATTGACGGGATGCGAGATACATTTTTATCGCCGCATTCGAATCGATCTCACGTCTGGCTCGGCTCTTGCCGGCGGGAGGAAATCGACCCGTGTGCACGCGAGTGCACACATTGGAAAAAAAATCCGGATCTGTGTGCACAGTATAAACGCTGATAATCGGCAGTTCGTACATATATAATATTCGCTCCGTGGAGAATTCGACGTGATCCTCTTGGGACGCCATTCGGGCCCATTTTTCGCCTTCTCGATCGAGCAATTTCTCATGTCTTTTGTGGTATGCTGTCTCTCTCTCTCTCTCTCTCTCTCTCTCTCTCTCTCTCTCTCTCTCTCTCTCTCTCTCTCTCTCTCTCTCTCTCTCTCTCTCTCTCTCTCTCTCTCTCTCTCTCTCTCTCTCTCTCTCTCTTTCTCTTTCTCTCTCTTTCTCTTTCTTTCTCTTTCTCTCTCTCTGTCTATTCTAGTGTGCTATATATATATATATATATATATATGTGTGTGTGTGTTATTTTATTATTACACATTGATAGGCAGCCATCTCCATTTCTGCACACGTAAGCTTCGTACGATCGTCTTTCGGGGTCACGTCACAGTGATGGGCATTCGAAACTCTTTGGAAGGGTGAATATAAAGGAATTTCAATACCAGACGCCTTTAAGGCGTTATACCACCTCGGCGTTCGGAAACAGGTATGAAAATTAATTTTCATTTGACCCCAAGCGCAACTTTAAGCCAAAATTACTATGAATTGTTGGCGGCGACTTTTTATAATGAATCGCTGATTTTTCACGATTATCGTTTTTTATTTCACCCCGAAATGGCTCTCCAGATATGAGAATAAATACCATTTTTGAACCGCCTACTATCGAGCTATTTTTTCCTTACGCTATCATATCTCTAGAGTATGATCCTAAAATTTTATGAAAAAAATTCAAAATTGCAAGAGTTATGATTTTTTTTCAGTAAAAAAGCGTTTTTTTTACACATTGACGCCTTGTTGATTTTTTTTCGCCTCTTTAAAATTCGATAAAAATATAATACCGTGAATGCCACATTTTATAATGTTAAAACTAATATCCTGAATTTTTATGTCATTTGGAACGATACAGTCAACGCGACAAGCGTTTTAACATGACTGGGGTCATTGCGAACCCTCTGTGACCAGCGTGTTATAGCCAGAACGTGTGACCGTGAACGGTTGAATATATAAAATAGTTCTTATTTTTCAAAAATACTTTATAGTTTTATAAGTATATTTAAAAATAAAAATGAAAAATGGCGGTGATATCAGTCGTCTAGTAGGACCCTCTTTCTAAACTGGTGGACAAAATATCTCGAGATCTACTCAATCGATTTTTATGAAATTTATACCACATATGCTTTATAATATTATCTAGGATGTAGCATAGGATTTTTTTTGATTGGATGCCGCGTTCATTTTTTTTAGTAATTTGAAAAACTCAGAATTTTGGTAACTATCAGAGTTCTCTTTTTAAACAGCGATCATTACTACAAACATTTTTAAAATATTTTTTCCCTATGCTATAATTAACCTATTACGTTTCTTTACAAGGAAATTTTTATTTTTAATTCTTCAGACGATGCCTGACAGAGAAAAAACTCTACTATCGGCAAGAATTTTCAACAGAGGGCCCTACCAAACGACTTATATCTCCGTCGTTAATTTTTTTTATTATTTTTTAAAAATTTGTTCATATAACTAACGTATCTATATGTAAAAAATATAAATTATTTTTTACATTCAATAGTCGCGTCGATTTTTTAAATTTATTTTATACCTATTTTTCCGAAGGCCAAGGTGATGTAACCCCTTAAAAATTTTTTGTTCCTTTCTCCAATATATTTCAACTCTCCCCGAAGTGCCAATGACTATGCAATAAATGCGGCAGCTTATAAAAGCCTGACAGTAGTCACGCGCGGCGAGGGACAGGGGAGGCCTAGCTCGCGACCATTTACGTTCGGCAAAGCCCTCAAGAGTCGCTATTCCCTCTCGTCCGATCTTTGGCGCGATAAGAGAGTGATTGACTCTTGAAACGAGTCCAGCAGCCGAAGAAGACGCAGCAGCAGCGAAAGAACTGCCACGGTGTGGGATTTGTTGAGACTCTCGCGGTCCATAAGGCCAAGAGTCACATACGTGAGTGTTTTCTCATCTCTGACTTTTTTTTTCCTTCGACTTTTATCTTTCGTGCATCATTATATGTATGAATATATGTATACGGAGAACGGATGTATCGAATCCCATCATATATGTGTAATGTGCGATATCAGAGCATGTGGCTGTTTTGAGGACGATGCTTAATATTTTTGTTCCAACAAATCTCTGATTTTGGGATGATGTTGAAACATTGGAATGCAATGAAAGTTATTTTTTTCTTCCATTGCTTGCGATTTTTTCGCCCTTGTAGGGTGTACGAAAATCACTCAAACGGTTTTTGCGTATCCTCATAAGAGATCCACAATTTCAATCTATTAAAAAAATGTCAGATTTTAATGAAAATGAACAAATAAAAAAAATTCAAAGAACTTTCGTTACATTGCAATGATGCACACTTCAACGCCATCCCGTGAAGAAATTTCTTAGGGATACCTAAGTTCCGATTGGATGCCGATCGGGATATGATACGGATTCCCTAGAAGGGGTATCCTCATCGGAATTCAGATGGCGCCCACTACGTAGCACACGGCGAAGACGGGGTGGCTAGAATTTGGAATACGTATTAAATACATTTTTCTTAGCAAATTAAAGACATATTTTCTTAGTTCGAACGATCTCCATTTAATTTAAATATAATTACTTAGACTAAATAACTTATATCACTTTTCTCCAGGAAATATGTCTTCCAAAGTCTATACATTTTTTTTTTCGAAATATTTTATTAAATGTAAAGAATTTTGTTCAAAATTCTGTTATTAAAATGTATTGACAGTTTTGACAGTTATATACTGTAGCACCAATTTTTACCTAATCTTCGGTAAAAATTGGTGCGATTCGGAGATCAGTATCTCATGGTGATTTTTACATTCATCCCTGGGATCCGATTCGATATCGAACTAGATCTTGTTCCAGAAGTTCGGGATTCTAGCCTGGATCCTATGCAAAGTTTCCGTTTGGATTCTGACCAGAGTCCTTAATAGTTCCGAATTAGGATCCTGGCCGGAATCCGATTTGCGAGCGTTATATTCCGCTCCCAGATCGGCTTCGATGTCCGACTGGATCCCGATTAAGAAACCAGGATCCTAGTCCGAATCGGACTGTATCCATGACAATATTTCTGCACGGAATTTTTTGCGAACAGCACAGTTCTTGGAATCAACTTTATATCAATTTGCTTAGTATTATGCATCAACGTTGTGATTCACATATGGTTGAGTGTGGGAAAAATAGCCTTCTATGGAGACGGACCTCGAAGTCTTCAAGATCACCTTTACCGATATATATATATATATATATTTATAGATATGTGTGTGTAGTTCGCATCCGGCGGTCTTTCCTGTTTAATTTTTTTTTTCAATCTTCTGTAACGCTCTTCTTTCTCTTCCATTTATGTTCGTTTTTTTTTTTTTATTGTTCTCGAGCTCTGCGCCGACGGACCTCACGACCTACCTCTTCAATTAGATTCGCAGCGCTGGCTCGTTAAACTTTTATGTTTTACTCAACGACTCGTTACGTGTATTGCTCTCCGTACACAGATTGTACATACTATATTGTACGGATATTGGCATGCGTGCAAGCATCTGTGTGTGTGTGTGTATATATATAAATATATATGTATATATACATATATATATATATATATATATATATATACTTGTTTGCGAATGCATATGCTTTTGCCCCGCAGGTCGAAGATGAAAAACTCATACAGCGGCTATAGCCGGATGGATGTGTTCGCACATGCATTCACGTATGTCCGTTTATCTTCGCGTACTCCTCGGAATGTGTCTCTCGTTCTTCATTATATTTCCTCGCCAATCTAACATGCTGATCGCCGTACAATGAGCGCAACATATACGCGTTCCGAAGCGTTCAAAACCCTCGGGCAAAAACCTATTTCTTCGATCGATACATTTGTGAACTTTGGTCAAGTATATTGCAATCAACTGTTAAAAAAAAAAAATAAGTAAGTCGAATCTGAAAATCGCATTTGCATGGAGCCATCCGGTACGGCGCACATTATTGCGATATACTCGGGTGGAAACAACTTTTTTTTTACACTTTTTTTCTTCAGCATTGATCCACGGGAAAATGATGATAATTTCTGCGGCGGAAAATGTTAAGGTTGTATTACGTTGCGTTTGATGTGCAACGACCCTGAACTTTCCGCACCACCTCGAATTCCGGAGGAGAACGATATATCTATATGGAGAAAATGTGTCAAGTTGCTGCGGTGGTGGTGTGGCCGTACAATAGCACAAGGAGCATGTATTAGGTGCGCCCAACCTTCGCCACCTCGAGAGAATCTTTACCGGCAGACAGATATACGTTTATATATACAGGCAACTATCGCAGGAGCGATAGCTCGGGTTAGCTTTCTGCAATCCCGTACCGCACGTAGTTGCACACAGCACACACAATCGCGAGAGAGAGAGAGGGGAGAGAGAGAGGGGGGGGGGGAAATAGCGAGAGAATGAGGGCTCCCGTGACTCTGGACCTCCAAGTGCGACCGCACACTCGTGAGATCAGAGAGCTCTCTGGAAGCTTCCAAGATCGCGTCTTCTTCGAAAGTTATATCGCCTTGCCGAGTTCCCCCTTCAGCTCCCACGATGCCGATATTCTTTGGTGCTTTTACGAGAAATCTGCTCGAGAGATATCGCAACCTGTGTTGCGCAGTTGGGAAGAACGCTTTCCTGCCTAGAAACGATGACGTTCTTGCCGAATTTGCTGTTTTTCATCTCGACGTCCTCGTAGTTTTTCGATCATACGAATAATTAAAATGTAGATGGGTGAAAATAAAAGGTAGGTGATAATGAGGCTCGGGGTAGAATGAGAAGTGAGCTTGTGTACGTGACAAATAGATGTATACGAGTCGACACCGGTGTCATTCGTTTGTTGTTAAGGTAGTAGTCTCGCCGCAGTCATGTTGAAAAGTTTAAAAAGCTCAATCGATGAAAGCGTCGAAATATTGAGAAATATCCTTATAATGTAGGTTGCTTATCTTATCGGGATGTAAACACTTATAAAGCAATAATGAAAACGCCTAATATAATGTTTGACTTATCCTCACTTTTGTATCAGACTATCCATTCCGGCTAATATTACGCGGATACTCTGCGTATACGGATATGCACACAGTACTGTAATCTAGTTCTAGTCTGCTCCAGTCGCGTCGTGGGGCTAGCGTCGCTAGACATTGCCTAATTTAAATCACCATACCTCTGAAACTAGACAGTCAAAATTCATGTTTTTTACCCATTTCGCCATATGTTCCTCTGTACTTGATATATATATATATATTTATTTTTTTTAATCTGTAGAAAAGTTTCGAAGTTATTGCGTGAAATGTGAAATTGTCCACTGCTCTCCATAAGACCACGTGTAAAACGATGAAATCTTTGATTGCCGATATCTCGAAATCGGAACGGTGAATCCTTTTGAAATTTTGCAGGTAATCATTTAATAGTGTCCAGAATGAGTCCTCGAAATTAAAAAAAAAAATCTATAGAAAAACGCTTTGGCGAGACTACTACCTTTAAGGCCTTAGGCCACTCTAGGATTTTTCAAAAATCAATTTTTTGTTCTTAAAAATGTACCTTAACACCTATAAAATTATGTTCCAAAAGATTATGGGTGTGAAATTCTCTAAGTACTCCGCTCTTGATTCATGTCTTGACTTTCTACTAACTTTAAACGCGTTTGTCTCAAAACTACATTTTTCAAGTCGGCCAGACTCATAACTCAAACAAATTTCAACCGATTCACTTGAAATTTTAACTGTATATTTTGAATTACATTTTCCGAGGTACTACGTAGAATTTTCTTATTATATTGCATAGTTCCTTTTTTATAAACAATTTTCTGACGATTTTATCATGGCATTTTATACTTTTTGTTTTAGAAATGCGCCATTTTTACAAAAAACAATATATCAAAAAAATCCTACGTACTTCTATAGCTATTCATAAGAATAGCTATAATTATAGATTATATATAAATATAATCGAAAAAACTTTAGTGCCTCATTATAACTCAAAAATTATAGGAGCTATTGGTTCGTCCGTTGACCTTCCAGAAATAAAGGCGTCATCGGAAAAATGGTGCACAGTCGCCATTTTTACATGTATCGCTGTGAAAAGATAATTTTGTATAGTCAATTACGTGCATAATAAAACCCCTATTTTGTAATTCCTATTTATTTTATTGTTTCGCTGAAAAAACATGACAAAATATGCCCTTTTTTGGCCTCTGGAGTGGCCTAAGGCCTTAAGTACACCTCACTTGAGTCAGGGTAAGCGGAACGTGTCGGTGGATATTTTAGGATTGTGTCTACCAAAAATAGTTTTTAAATGGATTTTTATTAATTTTCTTGTTAAATACTCATGTGCAGCAAGGTAAGTACACTGATTTACGTGAACTTTTATATCGTAGATTAGTGGGAGTGTTATTAACGTACTCAACTTCCAATGTTTTTCAGATAATTTCAATTGAGGTTAGAATCGTCGAGCAACATCCAAATAAATTGTGGCTTGGGACAAAATAAAGGGGGCATTATGGAATAGTCACTCATTGATTAATGCGCCAGCCGGTGCACGGCTAAGCGGACACCGCTCCCAGTATTGGCCATGCGCAATGCTACTTAACTCGAAGTACCGCCGGAGCCGAATCCCGACCGCACATCCACCAGTGTGGGTTACAAATTAATATAATAAATAAGAATATAACTATTGCTTCTAATTGAAACGTTTATTAATGAAGCCATTGATTTTGTATATATTAATATTTTTGTCTTAAGTATCCCATTTTACCCCATCTTCCTCTAATCTCTTTTGAACTACAGCGATAGGATTTTTTTACGAGACGAAACGAAAACTCGATTTTCCCTATCTAGGCCACTTTGCTTTTACGAGCCGAGCAAAGCCTGAGATATGCGATGATAAATCTCTAAGACCAGGTCCGAAATGGATATGAACAAGCGTAGCCACAAACTGGAGAGATCAGGAAACATCCCAAGTGTTTGGAGAACAAAAATGTCTGAGCGTTCCTGGAGAGTGCTTCATACATAAATTCAACCTCGCGGTCTGCATCCGCGTATGTCATTCCTCTGCTAGGAAGACCACGAGTCTAAAGGGAACGAAGGGTAAGTACGTATTCGTGAGATAATACCAGAGATCAGAAATACGCGCGACCCTTGCGACCGTTCGCCACGACACCTTGTCATCGTTACTCAAAGAATCCCGCGCGAGTCTCATTCCTAATGCCGTTGAGATACGAGCACCAACCCATACATGAGTGAGATTAACACCTTCACGCACGGACGCCTTCAATTACGCACCTACGAGGGCACCGAGTCCCCCCGCACGCATGTACATATATGCGCGGAATACGTGTATCCTTATACACGTGTGGTTATGGGCTTTCGCGCGGAACGCCCACGTCTCTCTTTTCCGGTCACCGATTCACCGCCAACTCCGTACCAGGCCGCAACAACTTTAGCTTTTGCGCTCGCGATTTGCAATGCTCGCTCTGCAATATCTTGCCCACCCCCCCCCCCCCCCACCCTTCTGTGACCACATCCACCGATACCACTTTTATGCACCAAAATATAGATGTAGACATACGAATAATACCTGTAATGCATTTGCGGAACGGGCGCCATGCATCGCTCCCAAGCCTACGAGTGGTAATTTACCGGAAAAGTTCGGACCTGTGATCGAGACCGCAGCAAATAAACCATCAGGATTGCTGCATTACAACCGAGGCACATATAGCTTTTGCAATGGCAAAAACATCGTAGCGGTTAACGACAGCACGCTCCGGCTTAGCAAACTAGACTCGGAACACTTTTTTTCTACCTTGCCTTATAGTTGGATGACTTTTTTTATACGCACTGTCGCAAAGTCACCGGAGATTTATAGGAATCGATTGATCCATTCGCGATGACGTATAGAGATCCGGAAGAAGCTCGGCAGTTTTCCTTGCCGGGAAAACAAACCAAGAGTCAGCCCTCGGAGTTGAGGTTCTCCGCATATTTGTGCGTACAGCTCTCTTGGAAAGACGCAACCTTGCAATGACCTCCCGTGAACCCGGGTACCATGTAACCGCGCGTTACAACCAGCTTATGGCGAGTAGGTATGCTGTACAGAAGAATGGACGGAAAGCATTGGTGGACGGAAGGGCGCAGGTGTGGGTTTTACACAATGGGCAGATGCGAAGTGGGGAGGAAGGAGGAAGAGAGACGCACAGGGTGAAGGTCCCATCGAGGATTCTCCAGCAGGAGAGGACTGAAGGCATCAAAGGATCAGGAGAGAGAGAGAGAGAGAGAGAGAGAGTCAGCTCTCGCGCTAACCTACAGTTATTGGCAGCCCTTCATGGGTTGGCCTCCTAAACCAATCGAATATGGAGAGAGATGCGCGGGTTTTCCAGTATCTTTCGAGTTGAATTCTCTCGCGGGACAATCTCTGTGCAGCTTGGATCCGTGGCTTATATTATCGGAGAAGAACTGGACGAGCAATGCGCGGTGGTGTTCTGTTGGTTTGCGGTGCCCCATGGCTAGGGAGCTACGGAGTACTCTGGGACCTCCGTGGTGCGCGGTCGACTTATCGGTAGGAAATCTACTCTTGTAGGCATGCCAGAAGGACCGCGAGCCGACACGGTCTCCATCGCTTCTCTTACTCTCGATCTTTCCACTGCGCTCTCTCTCTCTCTCTCTCTCTCTCTCTCTCTCTCTTACTCTCCGGTTCCTGTATGTGGTTGCGCGCGGTGGTCCCTTCCAGAGAGACCGTTTTGCGTCTCTCGCGCGCGAAGGGAACACACTGCGCACCTTCAGTATTCGTGTAGTGCACACAAGACGAGAATAAAACGGAGTGAGAGAGGGTGAGAGGGGCTCAAGGGAGAAAGGGAGGGAAGGAACAACAGAGCGTGTGTGCTACCAGCGGGAGCGCACTCCCGATACAAGATACTGCCACGTGTTACACGCTGTTCGCCACCAGGAGAAACGGTCCCCTCCGCCATTCTTGCACACCACCCCCCCCCCCCCAGTGGACAATAACAACCTTCTGTCCTTTCTTTTGTTCGGCAAAGCTCAGGAGACCTCGCGGGAGTCTGCGGATTTTATGGGATTGTGGGTTAGACAGCCTTCGGAGTCTTCCGGCTTTGTCAAGACTCTGGCTGATACTTTTTTTGTCCAACATCAACCTCCCGCTTACCACACGCCGTTGACAGTACTCAGAGTCAGTTATTCTGTCTATCTGGCCTCGGATTGCCTATGACTGCGATTTGTTCATTATCTTCGATAGAGGAATGAAGCAATGGAAGACCTATGCGCGATACTCTCGAGAGTCGAAATGTTTCAACAGTTGTTCGTGAAATAACCTCCACTCTCTCTAACGATGTATGGAGAACAGAATTTTCAGTAACGCCTAAGATAGAACTGATTAAAATTGATTGGAATTGAGATATTTGAGGAAGGTATTTGGAGCCGGACGCACCATCTACGAAACAGCTCCCTGTTGGATTCCTCACCGTCGAGTGTTCGTTGCAGGCTCCGCGGTCGTTTGTTCGGATATGTAGAGATATGAGTCATCTGATCTTTTCTTGTATTACTCTGCACCATGAACGAGGGGCGTTTTTATCTTTTGGGAAGTTATGTGGTACCTGCTAGGGGCCAAAGGGAGCGCTTTGATTACCATCGCTACATCTCATCCAATGCAGCTCGTATCACGTCTCAACATAGCTGAATAGCTACATGTGTATCTTGAATCGAGATACGAGACCCTTCTCTCTCTCTCTCTCTCTCTCTCTCTCTCTCTCCATTCGAAGGGAACCAAGGCCCACTGAATTAACGTGGTGGAAAGGAAAGCGATGGCAAACGGCGCAAAGGGGATAATCAAATGAACGAGTAGCATCGATCACGTCCTTTTCAAAGAGTGACATTTAGTGTCGGTGGGTGGTGGGCGCGACGCCAAAGAAAATGTCAGAGGGCACAGTCGAACATGGAGGAAGTATAGTATAGATATATATATATGTAGATACACGTATATTTTGCTCATTCCACGCTATGTGTGTATAAATATACGTGCGTGTATATAGACACGGGTGTACGTGCATACTCGATTATACGTGAACACTACGAGTACATACGTATCCCAACAGTCTCGATGGCGTGACCGCAGAGCCTTGTAGGTGAAAACTAACGAAGTAACTTATACCTCGCTCAAGTGCCAGGTTTGCGCTAAGTATACGCCACCTAGGCAGCTTGTATTCATTGCCCACGAGAGTTAGGGCAACGTATGTGCTTCGCGTTCTCTCGATTCGTAGAAAACTTGCCTAGGTGCATTGCGGCCTCCCCCAACGTGTGCGCAAAAAAAATTAACGCTCATCGGGAGATCAAAGTGTTCGAATTTAAGGTATTCCTTTCGCGGAAGGCCGTATTTTGTGGGCGCATAAGTCAGGGCCTTTTTGAATCATCAGTAGATAACAGTGGCGTTTAATAAAAACAAGTTACAATCAATTATCAGGGTGTCTAATTTTAACCAGAACTGAAATTTCATGACATTTAAGGATTTTTAAGGCAAGGAATAGGAATTTTTTCATGACTTTTAGTATAACTTTCTGGTATAAAAGTATAGTTTATAATTCTTTAGTGCAAATAATTTTCTAAATTTTTATATTTATATTCTGTTCTTTGAAACAGATGTGTGTTGTATGGCAATAAAAAGTATACGAAATAAACGAAAAGTCACCAAACTGTACAATTCCATGTGTAGTAAAAAATGTGAGACAAACATAATTTAAAGTTTGCTGTAAAGAAATATATGTTGGGAACATCTGGAAAAATATTACATACATTTAGGAACTTTGAGTAATATCATCTCTACACGAGTAACAAAGAAAAACTAATATATTAAGATAACGAATCATTTTTTTTCTACTACCTTTTTTCCTAATAGCGTAGATTGTCACAAACCCGCGAAAATTTGGAATTATTTCGGATAAATTAATACGAAAATTGGCCATAATAATGAGCACTGCAGATATCTTTAAAAAATCAGGTAGAGTGGTAATTATTCATGACTTTTTCAGGGTTGAGTGTAATTTTATGATATTTAAGACTTTTCATACATTTTCAGGTCGGTAGACACCCTGATTATTGTACCCAACGATGAACTGGAACAAAAAGTTGCACATACATTTGGTAGATTTGGACATTTTTACATGTTCTCTGAGAAGTCGCGATATTTTTTACCATTACACTGCAACCTCTCCGAACGGCACCTCCATAAATAAAATCATATCCCCACTAGTTGCCGAATAATGATCGGTGTAGCGCATGATGGGAGAGGCGCCAGGCCCTAGCGTCAGGCTCAAAGCATGCTAGACAATAAAAGTGGGATTGGAGGGATACTGCTATCCGCTACGTGGATGGTACGCAACCTCTACGTTTGCAAGTGTGTTGTGGAGCCGATCCCGCCATTGTTCCGATTAGAGAGGTTGCAGTGTATTGTTACTTTTGTTCCGCATGAATACAAGAGACAGAGAGAGAGAGAGAGAGAGAGAGAGAGAGAGAGAGAGGGGAAGAGAGAGAGAGAGAGAGAGAGAGAGTACTACAACAAAAAAAAAAATCGCAAAAAAGATGACAATTAACATTTGTTTATTACCAATCAATCAAACTTAACGAATATTTGAGAAAGTACGGAAAATATTGCTGCCAAGCTGTGTTTTTCTTCGTGTTTAATATTTTTCATCCATAATTCCTCTCGACAAAAGCTGCAGTGCATGTGTTTTGACTCTAAATTAATTATACGTCGTCCCTCGACTGTGCATTCATTTTCCGGCTCAACTACTTTTTTTTAGATAGAAATGTGGCCAGCATGTCATCTCTATAAGGTGCTGTATAAATTAAACGACTATTTAAGTAGCAATTTTTTGTTAAAAGTTCGGTAACATGGCTTGAAATTTTATCAGTATATTGGGATGTATATTTACTCAATTGTAGATGGAAATTAATTATTTGGTAAATAATCGGGTTCGCGAAAGTAATATCTTAATTTCAATGGAAAAAAAGAAAGACACGTGGCTTTACATGATTTCATAATTTTATGGAGAGATGTTTGACCGCAGGGAAATTGTCGAATGGCGGAGAAGTCGGTGCCAGATGTGTATAATGTATTACGAAACCGCTGGAGGATAACGAGTGTTCTTTCCGCGGATTTAATGCTCGCTAATACACACGAGCGAAATAATTTTTATTGGCAAACACGTACTTCTGCTAATGGAAATTGAACGTATGCCAAGCAATTTGTGTGCAGCGTACGAAGGGAAAATGTTGTCGCGTCGGTATAATTCCTAGATGTCGCGAGATCTTTCGCGGTTTGACTACCAGCTAATGACGTGGGTCCATGTGGCCAGCTTAGGTAGGCCGGAGATATAGCGAGGTGAACAAAAAAAAAAAAAAAGAACAGAAAAGACCAAGAGAGGGAGAGCGAGCAGAGTTTGAACAGTTCGAACACAGGATCGGCGCACTGCACTAATGAGGTGGCTGCCCTTTTCGCCATCGAAATGGCCATTTCGCGGGTAATAAAGCGTTCCCGAGCCGTGAAGCCGTATGTGTCGCGAGGGGCCCGTCGCCGTTAATACGAGCGATATACGGCGCATTCTCAATGACTGTTCGCTTGACCAGGAACGTTGAAAGACCGAAGATGACGACAAGGACGCACACGAGTGAAGCGACTGCGGAACGCTCAACCACCCCGCGGGAGATCATTCCCGTTTTCCCCGCGCTTCTCGTCCATACGGGCAGCGTGTTTCGCAAGGTCGAAACCAGCGTATACGAGGAAGCCAGAATGTAAGCGACGCCACCATCATTTTGCAACTGTATTTAAAAAGTTACACGCTTGTGGAAACGCTCGTGCCGAGATTCCAGCTAAATTGATAACTGCTTGTTAATGTAGTACGCGTAATATAGTATATTAACTTTTGACCGCGACTTCGTCCACTTGGACTTTCGGATTTTATCCAGGGAGGAGATAAACAAAGAGAGAAAAAAAAAGTAAGAGATGATGAAGAAGAAGTCGAGTGTCATATTTTTCAGGCACGGTGGTAGACTGATTGACTAAGGTAAGGGTTGGTAATTAATGAAATAGTAGTATAAAAGTGCCAATCTTCAACTCTAGTATCATACAATGTCATTGGTGTCTACAGAACTATATGGCTTTGCAATATAGTTCTGTAGACGTCTAATTATGTGTAAAATCACGATCGCAACATCCTAATTCTTTGATCATAATAGTACATTGTGTTTCTTCCCGTAAATAATGCCTCAGCGTACGTAATAGGTCCTCGACCTAACGACTGATGGCAGCATCTGACAACTGACAGCTGTTTCACAACGATGTTTGAGAATTTTTAAGTCCTAGGACGTAAAAGACCTCTTTTACGTACCATTTATACGCACAAAAAAGCGAGGAAAATATGATTGTGGTATATATAAAAAAAATTTTAACTCGACCGGTTTTTTGGGCACTAAGGTTACACAGATCCATTAAGGGCTTAGGCCACTCTAGGATTTTTCAAAAATCAATTTTTTTGTTAAAAATGTACCTATAAAATTATATTCCAAAAGATTATGGGTGTGAAAAATCTCTAAGTACTCGATTTTCGAATTCTAGCGCAACCCCTCTTGATTCATGCCGTGACTTTCTACTAACTTCAAACGCGTTAATCTCAAAACTACATTTTTCAAGTCTGACTCATAACTCAAACAAATTTCAACCGATTCACTTGAAATTTTAACTGTATATTTAGAATTACATTTTCCGAGGCACGACGTAGGATTTTTAAAATTATATTGCATAGTTCCTTTTTTATAAACAATTTTCTGACGATTTTCTCATGGTATTTTATACTTTTTGTTTTAGAAATGCGCCATTTTGACAAAAAACAATATATCAAAAAAATCCTACGTACTTCTATAGCTATTCTTATATATAATCGAAAAAACTTTAGTGTCTCATCATAACTCAAAAATTATAGGAGCGATGGGTCCGGCCGTTGACTTTCCAGAAATAAAGGCGTCATCGGAAAAATGCTGCACAGTCGACATTTTGACATGTATCGCTATGAAAAAATAATTTTGTATAGTCAATTACGTGTATAATAAAACCCCTATTTTGTAATTTCTAATTATTTTATGGTTTCGCTGAAAAAAAATCACAAAACATGCCCTTTTTGCCTCCAGAATGGCCTAAGGCCTTAAGTTTTGAGAAATAGGTGAAAAGCTACGAGAAGCCAGGGCTCTTCATCGAGCGTTTGCTCTTTGTCGTGTAGAGAAAACTGAGAATGTATCGAAGAGAAAGAAAAAAAGATAAGCTGGGATAAAAACCATTATTCGACATACCGAACATTCTCCTCTCGGTCAGTCTATACTTTTCCTACGTATCGGGCGCGCGAAAATAATTTTATCATCCGTATACCGTTCCGTTTTACACTCCTCTACAATGTCAAGGAAAAATATGTGGCGCTCGCGTTTATTACAAGTCATAAAATCGAGAGGACGGCAGCGACGAGAGGATTGGATGGTTTCGTAACGCCGAGAGGGGGCTGTCGTGTGTCTGCAAAAGGTGGGAAAACGGGCCGACGATTTTCTTCGTTTGCAAATGTTTTCCATGAACGCGAACAACGGGGAATATTAGCACGGAGAACTCTGATATGTGTATCCTACGATAAGATTCGAGCGTGGATTTCCAATGTGGAGTTTGTAAGTAAATAGACGTATATTTAAGTGGACACCTTGATGGCGAGTCTTTGGATCTCGCGGATCTGCATGTGTGCGTGTGTGTGTGTGTGTCTGTTTCGTCCCGTGCGGCACTTATGGACGAGAATACTCTCCGTACACGCTGCTATATTCACCGTGAAGAATTCAAAACCGCGGAATGTGTTGGAAGAAATCTTCGCGGTTTCGCTGTACGGGATGATCGAAGAAATATACAGAGTGTAAGATAGCGAGCGGGGCAGGCACGCGGAGCGTTCACTCACCCGCGAACTCTCACCGTTTTTCCGATCTTTTCTACCAACAAAGAAATCTCTCACTAGGAGGTGCGGTTCGTCCTTCCCGAGAATTACCAAAGAAAATAACGAACCGGCCGTAGAGAGTTCGCTGCTGCGAAATGCAGACAACACCATAGCCGCGGAAGAGCAAACCTTCGCAAACGGATTCAATAAGAAAAATGCCGTAGTAGTCAGTGACGCGGAGAAGAAAAATCGCTTGGATGAACGATATTGTTCGTTCACACGTGGCCAACGAAATATTAGGATGAAACACTAAAACATTTAAATTATTTTTGAAATAATATAATATAAGAATTCTTCAACAGTTTGATTCTTTGGTATCCCCGAATGGCGGATTTGGACAGCCCAAGTCATTTTGTTTTCAGTGTGAAACTTGCTACAGCGAAATAAATCGGTTGTCGATAGCGAGATAACCGATTTGGAATTGTTTGGGTTTGCTCGTGTTTCAAGGACCATCAAGTGGTCTGCATGAACACGAAATTTCAAAAATGCAATTTTTTATGGCATCAATTTGTAGCCTAAGGTATTAATTCTAATTTGCAATAAAGATTTTGTAAACATTCCATAGATTCATCGAGTTATGATGATTTGTGTGAAAGGTCAGAATGCTCACTACGCTACGGCAAACCGCCCGCCGCGATTTACCCTTCTTTCTCTTATATTTCTCTCGGAACTAGGTTTTATCTAATGATGTAAGTCGTATCTCAAAATCTATTGGTCTGATTCACTTGAAATGATGGAGCATAGTTCATAATATTGGGTCTATACATAATTCCGTGGCGGAAATCGAGTAAATTTTTAAACGCTTAAAATAAAAGCGATTTTAATCAACTAAATATGTTCCATTCTGTTCAATGACTTTTTGCCATCTCTCCACGAGCTTCATCATCCCTTTTTCGTAGAAGTCCAGAGATCTTTGGGCAAAGAAGTCATCCAAGTGGTTTTTGAGGATGTTCAGAGAACTAAAGGTTTTATTATTCAAACTGTTCTGTATCGTCCGGAACAAGTGATAGCCTGAAAGTGCAAAGTCCAGACTATACGATGGATGCACCGAAACATCCAACCGAAGCCGCAATAACTTTTGCCGTGTCATCAGAGAAACGTTTGGTCTAGCGTTGTCCTGGTGGAACACTACGTCACTACGTATAAAATATTTTAGAAAATTCTGATGTTCTATTAAAAAAAAAAATTCAACTTGTTAAATGTTTCTTGGTTATAAGTTTAGCATTTGGATGTTAAAATACTAAAAATTCTTGACTCATATTTTTCAGATCAATATTGAAATCGTCGCATTTCCTACAAATGGACAACTGCCGCCAAAATCTTGCTGGAAGACCACGCTGTAACGTCGCCATTTTGGAATATTTATTAATGAAAAAAATTATTCAATCAGTTTTATGTAATAAAATTATGTAATAAATTGTACCTAAAGTTTCATAAATGTAAAATGTTTTCTTCCTTTATAAAAACAAGTAATCAAAACTCCTTATTTTTTCGTCGGCAATATATATTTCCCCCCTCAAAGGCGTCCGAACCATTCATCAATATTAAAGGATATTATTTCTTCGCTGTCGATTTGCCAAATCAAAATTCAACTCGGCAGGTTCACTAGGTTCTTCGACATCGTATTCGGCAGAAAAAAAAATAAAATCTAAGTAATTCAGCGCAGTGTCTTGTGAAAAATTCAAAGGTGCATTATCGATGTTGCACATACTAATTATTATTTATCGATCGGATAAATGTTACCTACCCGTACACGAGGCAATAAAAAAAATTAAAAAAAATGAACGAAGTCAAAACCGGGTTTCCAAAGGGTTAATGGCAGCAATATAATGATCGACGATACGAGCCTACGTGTACATCGTCGACGGTAAAGCAAACTGAATGAAACGAGGAATCGATGCAAAAGAGAGGATATGGAGTGCGCACGAGGCGGGGGGGGGGGGGGGGGGGGGGGGGGTGGCGGTAAAGGTTCCGATCGCATTGCTTTCGCGATGTGTAGAGCACACGAGGGGTCGTTGAGTTCACGGCAAGTTCTCGTGTTGGGATAGGCCGGACGTAAATAAAACGAGAGAAAAAAGAAACAAAAATACCGCTGTAACCCCCATTACCATATTTACCGCATGCGTTATATTGGCCGGGACTCGACGAGGTCCTGTAGTCGTTTACCCATGCGATTCTATGTGTACGTACGTAATATAATCGTACGTATACATGCATATACGTTCGTACAGGATCCTCCATATAACTCGAAATAAATAAATCCGGAGCTCACCCCGGATAAATCTGCGGTATGAACGCGGGCGCGTGCGCGGATCTCTTGTATAATGCAAATGCAATCATGTATCGTGGATATGGCTCAAGGGATGCGGGACTGGCTTATATGTCAGTGGTATACGTCTAATAAGCCTCGCTTATAAGAGGATCAGACACTACATCCGCAGTCACTTATTTTTTCGTTCTCAAAATGTCCTCAAGACGAATTTAGCCTCGCGCTCGCGTCGAGCCATCAAAAGATCTCGGATTCATTGCCGCGGGTCAGATGAAAGCGAGACTCCTGCAAAAATTGTCATAGGGATCTAATTAGATTCTCATTCTTCTCCACACTTACGGGAGGTCGTGCACGGGTTTCAAAGTAAGTTTTATGCAAAATTTTAATGATATTTGTTTGGATACACTAGTCGAAATGTCATACTGCACTAAAAGTTAGATAGCGGACTCAAAAATAAAGATAATTGAATTTCCTAAGCGGTGTTTTAAAGGGGACAAATTTACCGTGTTTTTGCTTTTTTAGAAAATTCTTTACGTTTTTTTTTTTCATCCCGGTATGCACTTTTGAACGTGGCCATTTTTTGGCTATTTTTTAGCCGTCAAAAATTAACTGCAAAGTTTGTGGAAAATTTTTTCTTCAGTTTTTTCCATGATAAACTTAAAAAGGATATCAAAACCTAGATTTTTATTTTTTAGAAAGTCTCTTACGATTTTTTTTCACCCCAGCATTGCATTTTTAGCTAAAAAAGACACTTTTAGAAAAAAAAAAGGCATCATCGAAGAACTATAGGGTTTCAGAGGAAATGTCAAGAGGGTAAAAAGCTGCATGAGTTCATACTGGAGTGGCTAGAATTTTTTTCAGAAATTTTTCTTGGACATTTTTAAAATAATTTTTGGGTGGTAACTTTGATGACTGGAGAGGCTCCACTTGGGAATTATGAGGTCTAGGACGATATATTAAGAAAGGAAATTTGTTTACATTTTTATTTTTAATTAACTACAATTTTTTTAGTTTTTTTATTTTTCATTTTTTTAAATTAAAAAAAATCTAAAATTGTAGTGGAATAAAAATAAAAATGTAAACATATTTCCTTTCTTAATATATTGTTCTAGACCCCATAATTCCCAAGTAAAGCCTCTCCACTCATCAAAGTTCCAATCAAAATTGGTAAAAAAAATGTCCGAAAAAAATTCTGAAAAAATTCTAGCCACTCCAGTGTGAACCCACGCAACTTTTTACCCACTTTATATATCCTCTGAAAGCCTATAGTTCTTCGATGGCGCCTTTTTTTCTAAAACTTGTCTCTTTTAGCTAAAAATTCAATCCTGGGGCAAAACAAAATCGTACGAGACTTTCTAAAAAATAAAAATGTAGGTTTTGATATTCTTTTCAAGTTTACCATGGAAAAAACCGAGAAAACATTCTTCCACAAACTTTGCAGTTAATTTTCGACGTCCAAAAAATAGTCGAAAAATGGCCACGTTCAAACGTGCAGACAGGGGCGAAAAAAAATCGTGAAGAGTTTTCTAAAACATAAGAAAAATAAAGATAAATTTGTCCTCTCTAAAATGTTACTTAGGAAATTCAATTATCTTTATTTTTGAGTCCGCTATCTAACTTTTAATGCGGTAAGACATTTCGACTAGTGTATCCAAACTTTTGGCCGGCAGTGTATGTGTGCTACCGAAATACTTTCTTTGATTATGAATAGCGATTATAAATAGCAGTAAAATCACAAGACAAGCAATGAAACGACTATACCTAACCTATAAGTTTTGATCCCGGACGTCCGCAATTACCCCTAGATCTTTATTCCTTCGACTGAACGTAAACTTCATGAAATTCTATTGTATTTCAGATGACGCGAAAATATAAAAGAAAGAAAGAAATATACCCTTGAAACTTGAAAAATTGCTATAAGGAAGATAAAAAAACAAAAACTTAAGTTTTAGACAAGGCAAAAAAATGAAATTTCGAGAGTAACGCTGTTCGATCAAGATGGGACTTATGAAGAAGATATTACTGATCCGAAGGGTGATAAGAAGCCAGTTTTGAACGAGATACAAAAAGAAAATTTGGTGCAGTTCATCCTAAAATTACCTCAACACGTGTCGGTATTTACCCGAATGGCATTGGGTAGCTAATAACGGACAGTAGGCTTTTTTAATTTTAATATTGGTTGATTGGTTACAAATAATTAATAATGTTGATCTCGTAAGGTAATGACCAAAGTTTAATCATTAATAAAAAGAGACTAATTCATACTAATATTTTGACTTTTATTGAAGGATTTCTTTAAACTCACTCTTCCCTATACGCTTACGAAGCGTGCAGGTTATGCTTCAACACGCCGAGTTTTTTCTTGTGACTTTTCACATATTTTCGATCCGAACGTGGCAAGAATTCTCAAACGGCGTTCATCGAGGAAAAGTACACAATACAATTGGATAAGGACTCCCTACGCATGGTGTCCCTAACAAATCCCACAGAGATGTGGGTTCATCTTGGAACTTCCTAGCAAATTTGTGCACGGGATCACGAGTGGATACTTTTTTTTAGGAGTTTCAACAAATTCCGGTTGATAATTTTGAATAAAAAATTCTCAAAGTGGACCCCACGTAGATTCCAATGTAGAATTCCTACGTGGGGCGTCCTTATCAAATCCCTATAGGGATATGTTAAGATCTGGAAATTCCCCAAAAAATGTCTGCACGAGGAAGTCAGCAGTCTATGCTCCGTTTCTGCGTCGTTTCGCGGAGAAAAAGAGAGAGAGAGAGAGAGATGGGACCAGTGACGAGGAAGAAAAAGTGAAGAGACTTACGAGAGTCACAAGAGCCTTGAATCAGGCGTTTCGGAGCTCGTGTAGTACGATCGCAGGACCGGTACACACGTCGGAGACTGCACGGTGAAGAATCGAGCGAGCGCATGCGACGGCGGCAAATTTATAAACACGATATACGCAAATGTGAATATAGAGGGTGTCTAAAAAAAAATGACATTTTAAAATACGCGTCATTTTTTTCTAACGAACATAGAGAACTAATATTTGACATCTGGCTGCAGGAAGTATTGAGATTAAGTCATGGAGAATTGCACGATAGAGCAACGCATAGAAGTGGTGAAAATTATGAAAGTAATTGCAGACGAAGTTTCAGGGTCGTGTTATCTCGCGCCGCGGTAATGTGAATTGGCCACCAGGATCGTGTGATTTGACGCCATTGGACTTCATTCTTTGGGGTTTTCCGAAAGGAAAAGTGTATGCCACCACAGACCATTCCGGAGCTCAAGGAAGCAATTATTAAAAATTTCGTCAAAAGAGTGAACGTTTCCAACCAGGGATGAGGCGGCCATTGATGGGATATTGTGTTCCACACATAACTTCCATGTTTGCACCTTATATTAAAACAAAAATATGCGTACTTTAAAAATAAATAATACGTTTTATTTATTAATAAAACGTATTATTTATTTGAAAAGTGTGAATATTTTTATCCTGTTATTTTAATTTAACTCAAACCCAAACAAACAAACAAACCGAAACAAAAATATTCGTACTTTTCAAATAAATAATACGTTTTATTAATAAATAAAACGTATTATTTATTTGAAAAGTCCAAATATTTTTGTTTGGATTTGTTTGGGTTTGAGTTAAATTAAAATGTCAGGTTATTTTGAGACACCCTTTATATGTATGGGGGAAGTTAATTTTCAAGACACTCGACTTCGACCACCCTCCTCATAGTCGCAACATTACGTTAACCTTAATGTCTCCAAAATCACCTTTAGATAAAAGTAATAAATGTGTGAGTACATAGATACACATACACATACACACACACACACACACACACACACACACACACACGTACACGGAGAAATGGAAATACGACGCCTGCCCACGCGCCTCGGTATCGTCGGCTTCGACGACTCTTTCCTTTGTGCTCGACAGCATCGATCTCTCGTCCTCCCGATTTATGGCTAATTATCGTACACGCTACAGAAAATGCCGCATAGTAGCGAAGATAGAGCGAGAGTGTGATGAGTCGAGAGCATAATATCACGACTAAACTTAATGGCGGTTTAAAGTATTCCCGCACTAAACCTCGATTTTTTCAGCTATTTTATTCCATTCCTGTCTCTTTCGCCTGCCGCCTCGCGCGCGGGAAATAATTTAACGCTGGCACGTAGCAGAGCTCGCGCTCTTCGCGTTAAGGCAGTATTGTTAGCTAGAGCGCTGTTTTGGAGGTGATTTTTATAATGGAATAACTGCTCCAGTTTTCTTTATAAATTTTTTTACACATGTTTATCGATCCTTCACGAATATGTACAAATAAAAATAAACTAGATTATTATCATGTAGGTTTTTTTAGGACGGTGCGCGGAAGACGTCCCCGATTGGTGACCAGTAGTGTGGACGTTGTATGAATGTAAAAAAACCAAGAATATTCTTAATCTGTATGGATGTTGTGATGTTTAGTACCAGATTAAGCAAAAAAAAAAAAAATCAACAATTTACAAAATGGCGGCATGCTCAACTTTGATTATCAATTTTTCCCATCTTTCTGATCATTCTGAGATTTATAAATTAAAAGAAAAATGCTTTCGACTCAATTTTGGCACCAATGTTGAAAAACATTCTACCAAAGGTGTATGCCAAATCTGACCTCAATCGGTCAACTGACTATGGAGATATCGTGATTGCCGATTTGAAAAGCATACACTGAGAGAAAAATTCTTTTGATATTAACTAATTGCGTCTCTTTGTTTTTTTTTTTCAAATTTAAATTAACTAGATTTTTCTTGAAATCAAATTTTTCCTACTGCATTCCATTATTAAAATTATTTATTTTAAATATATTACTTGTTCCTAATAAATCTGTGATTTGGTATCATCTGGTATTATAAGATAAAAGAGACAGACGGAAAAATGGTACACAATTCAGACTCTCAAAAGTGTCATGACTTTGTTTTCATTAGAAGACTGTTGTAATATTCTGCAGTTGAGGAAAAGGGTTGGTCTTTCTATACACGAATAGTGGCGCCTGTTAATAAAAGGCACGACGATACCGTTTTTTCCAAATAACAGCCTGGTTAGCGAAAAAAAAAGAAAAATAATTTAATTTTTTTCACCGAAATGTTATGTCATGAACCTATATTCGTTTCTCGTATTATTGCGATATATCGTGTTTTGTCTTTATTTATTTAATTTGAATCTAATCTTTATTTATTTAATTTGAATATAGTTAATATTTAAAAAGCATAGATTGAACAAATAAAAAAATATATTTGAAGATCAAGGCTTTCCTGACAAGGAAAAAACCTATTTGATTTAAATAGATCCTATTTTTTTTTGCCGCACATGAAGTGCTGCATAAATCAAACGATTTTGAAAGTCGTAATTTTTTGTTAAAAGTTCGGTAACTTGGCTTGTAATTTTACCAGTATACTGGGATGTATTTTCACTTATTTGTAGACGAAAATTAATTAATTGTTGAATATCAGGGTTCGTGAAAGCAATACTTTAAAGTTTGCTGCGTCTCGACCACGCTCTCCGAGCGTACTCCTTATAATTTCTATAACCCGGCTAATTTTATGATAATTATTAAACGATTTTCACAGACGTATTCAGAAAGCGCTTTAGAATAATATAATTGAATAAAAAAAAAAAAAGATTAAACAAATTTCTAGACACCAAAACTGTCTTAATTTCGTTCAGCGGTAGATTCGAGGCGGCAAGATGTACTCTAAGAGAGAACCAATTGCTCGAAACAAACCAGCGCAGTATAGCTTTTATTTTGATTATTTCGTGGACGATAAAAATTGCGGAAAATGCGGCAAAACGTGTAGAGATATTCGATTGGTATCGTGCGGCAACGCGAACGTATCCTCGAATTCTTCGTTTCATATATAGTAAGTTCTTTCCGTTACACGTTCCCGCGAATCTATCAATTCACTTTCGTCGACGAGCCGATATAATAAACCTTTCAACGAGTATGTATACAGAAGTTGAAAGACGCGCGCGAGTTCAAGACACGGTATGCTTTCTCTCGCAACTATATCTCTACGAGGGTCCTCGTGTATAACGACGCCACAGGTATGCCATATAAAATACGCTAAAAAGTGGTGATGGACTGTGGGTACAGACGTGTGTGTATAGGTGTACACGCGTTTGACGTTTACGTCATTCTCGATGAAAATAATTGGTATCGGCTAGTAGTCATTATTAAACGAACAACAACGTCGAGCATTGCCTTCAAAATGATCCGTATTTTTTATTTTATTTTTTTATTTTATTTTAATTTGTTGGTACGTTGTTGAGAGGGAAAGCATTGCGCGAGCCGCGTCAGTCCTCGCGTGCGAGTGAGGAAACGGTGAAACGACGCGAGGAAAGGTTTATTACACCGTGTGTGTGTAGCTATTGGGGGATGGGGGCGCGCGGGCGAGGGGGTTGGATATACAGGAAAATGAGGGGGGACGACAGGGGATCGGGACCTAACAGCCATTAGTTCTTCTCGCACGTAGCGCGTGCCTTCATTGAACGCGGATGCTGTACAATAATGGGAATGCGGACTACGTCGCGTCATCGCTCACTCCGCGCTCCTTTGGTTTCTCTCTTCACTCGAGAACACACACATATATACATATATGTGTGTGTGTGTGTGTAGGACGTATATATGCCGTTCAGCAAACGCGCGATGCTCCAACGCTTCTTCTGTAGTATTCACGAAACCCTCGTTACGGAACTCTGTACAATGCACTCCAGAGCTTTCATACAGAGGTCTACTCACGAGAGGTTTGCATCTGTATACTATTGACAACTTCACGTTTTTTTTTTCTACTCGACAAGACGAGCTTTGGTTCGCGTGATTGTGAAAGACGAAAAGTTTCTCGGAACAAACGGAGAGAACCTTTCGCGATTTTCTATTAGTGAAAAAAACGTTCGAACGTTCGAATCATTGTTCTGGATTTCGCATGGATAAAGGTTGATTCTCACTATACGTTCTGTCTCCGTTCCTTAACCATTACATATACGTTTAGTTAAGTTCTGGTCGGTTCATATTTTGCGTTCTTGATCAGTCTCGTTTAGATGGAAGTAGTCTGCGCGTTGACAAAATGTAGTGTGACGGCCAATAATTCTAGCTGCTGTTATATTAGGTGAAGAAGATAGGTGGAAAAGAAAAACACGACCATTTTGGGTGCACAATATGTTAAAGAAAATAAATATTGAGGGAGAATATGCAACACCATGACGAAAACAAATTTCTTCAATATTTCCGCCGTATTTCTCCTCACTAGTTGAATTAAGGTAGTAGTCTCGCCACAGTTACGTTCACGGAGAGAATTAAATGTTAAAAATTACCGTGCAGTAACGGTAACCAGATGACAACCCTGAAACTTCGCTTATTATTACTGAGTAAAACACAGATTTTCACGAAAATAAAATAAAATTTATTCTTCAGATAGAAAATTTTACCAGATTTTCTAGTAAATTTTGATGTGTAACAAAATACGCAAAACTTAAATTTAAATAATATATAATATCAGCGAAATTTTACTGTGCATTTTATTATTTTATTCCTTTAAAAAATGTCTATAAAAAAGTATCGTCTTTATAACAGTTATTTTAAGATTTATTATAAAATTTAATGAGTGTTATAGGAAAATGTATTGTGCTCTCGGTAAAAATTATCGTGCGCGCTACCCTTCTTGTATAGTAAAATTTTAGCTACGTATTTGAAATTTTCTGTAACGTGAGTTAAAAAAAACTTGTCGCATACGAATTATTATGCTTTTCTCACTTGTCACCACATTGAAATATATCACGGTAATTTTTGCCGTGAAATTGACGACAGAAATTACTTTTTAATTTTCTCCGTGTTAAAAAGTTAATTTCTTAGTTTTTTATTCTCCGGTAAATCGATAAAAGCCTCGAAATATTGCGACGTATCCTTATAATGTAGTTTTTACATCTCATCGGGATGTAAAAACTTATAAAGCAATGAAGAGAATAATAATAAAATAAAATGAAATAAAACAAAATAAATCGCTATATCTCTGTAACTGGACGGTTAAAGTTCTTGGCGTTTTTTGACAAACTTCGTCATATGTTCCTCTGTAATTGAGAATTAAAAAAAAAATATCTGTAGAAATGTTTCAGAGTTATTGCATGAAATGTGAAATTTTCCACTGCTCCCCATAAGAATACGTGTAAAACTGTGCAATCTTTGATTGCCAATATATCGAATACGAAACGGTGAATCCTTTTGAAATTTTGCACAAAATAACTTAATACTGTCCTGAATGTGTCCTCAAAATTGAAGAAAATTCTATGGAAAAACACCTTGGCGAGACTACTGCCATAACTCCTCGTCATTCATACTGAAATATCAACGCGAAACACAATTTTCTATTCAATGCAGTTGTACGTATAAAATATAGAACTGAAACGTAACGATGTTATTCCCACTATCGATACCGATTCCGAGACGTCTCATACGCCCATTCATTTACAACGTATAATATTTTACGTAAAAGTCTGGAACGAAGACGGAACGTATAGTGAAAATCAACCTTAAAACGGATTGTAGGTAGTGCGTGGGAAATATGGAGTATGGATTGATTTTTCGTGGATAATATGGACACTGAATGTCAGAATTCTGACTTTCCCATGGATGTAGATCCAGTGCGGGCTTTTCTCGAGCCCACGTTCATTTTATCTGCGTTCATCGGGGCACTAGTTTTGAAGCTGCGTATGAATCTTCAAAGGGAAGTCACCTTTTTTTATTGAAGTTAATTTTTTTTTAATTGAATAACTTTATTTATTGAAATTGAGAGTTATGATTAATTATGTCATTGCCGTTCTTGAAAGGGTCTGCATTAGGTGAAATGTAGAAAATAGATTTTGAAAAAAGTCCCCAAAATTGACCAAGTTATGACGATTTTTTTTAAGGGTCCGATCGCCCACTGCGCTAGGGCGAATATTTAAAATGTGTATGCCGATTCGAAAGATTTCTCCAAACTCCAAATTGATGATTAGAGTATGAAAAAAATCGCGCAATCCGATGGTCCGACTTAGAAATTCTGCCAAAAATTGAAACTTAATCGTAGCTCAACGAAGCAAGCGGCAGTTTTTGGAGAAAACGATTGCAAAGAGAATGTGCGCAAAGCGAAGTTCCAAATCGAAACGAAGAAGGTTTGAGCGATGATTGAGTGAAGACACTTATTCTTGGTCGGGATGCGAAAAGAATTTGCATAAAAAATATTTGTTCTATAAGTCCCTATTGATGTATTTATATCCCCTGAATACGAATTCTCCATTCATTTTCCACAAAACCCTTAATTTAAATTAAAAACCGTCGAAAAAGTATGGAATGTGGTTCCCCTTCAGTTTGCTATCCGGCAAAAATACAAAAATACGTAAACTTTAATATTGTCTCCTCTTCAAAGTGTTACCCGTTACGTTCAATTGAATGCACTCCTTTTGAATGTAGGATGAGAGAAAGAAAAATAAAGAGGTGGTTCATACCTTAATTTTCGTCCTTTTTTAATCTACCCATTTCTGATCATTTTCCATTAGAAGAATTTTCGTTTCTATTTCATTGAAATCGGTGGACTGTTTACGGGTGACACTGCAGAATCAGCTCTTGACATGATTCACTCTAAGGGCTAGTTCCACCCCTCAAAACTGTTTTTCCTGAAGGCAGACACTTTATTCTCGAAAACTTAAACATGTATTCTCAAACCTTCACGCCTCGAGGATTCCAGTTAGCAAGTTGGTCTTCTCAAGCTCGTCAACGAGAATTTTTATCAAACTCACCTGTAACAGACAAAAAACAAAAACGTAAGTTTAGATAGTAGTCTCGCTGAAGCGTTTTTCTATAGATTTTTTATTTATTTTGAGGACCCATGCAGGACAATATTAAATGATTACCTGCAAAATTTCAAAAGGATTCACCGTTCCGTTTCCGAGATATGGGCAATCAAATATTTCACTGTTCTTATGGGGAGCAGTGGAAAATTTGACATTTCACGCAATAACTTCGAAACTTTTCTACAGATTTTTTTTATTCTCAATCGCAGAGGAACATATGACGAAGTGGGTAAAAAAAATCACGAATTTTGACCCTCTCGTTTTAGAGATATAGCGATTTAAATAAAGCAATGTCTAGCGACGCTAGCGTCACGAGGCGACTGGAGCAGACTAGAACTGGATTACAGTAGTGTGTGCATATCCGTACACGCAGAGTATCTACGTATTAGTAGCCGGAATGGATAGTCTGATTCAAAAGTGAGGGTTAGGTATACATTATATTAGGCGTTTTCATCATTACTTTATAAGTTTTTACATCCCGATAAGATGTACAGACTACATTGTAAGGATATTTCGCAATATTTCGAAGCTTTCATCGATTGAGCGGAGAATAAACTTTTCAACGTGACTGTGGCGAGACTACTACCTTAGAAAAAGCTTCAATATTTTGAAGGACGAAAACGATGAATGTTTCGTATAATTATCATATAGTTTTATAGATCTGTAGGATTGATTTACGGAATCGTGAAAGTCGCGACGTGTCTCTCGAACGGTCCAACGAGATCTCGTATTTTGATCTTCGATTCTCGAGAGACGAGATATATATATCGCGTGGACTACCTGCGTGTAAATCGAGAGAGAAAGAGATAAAGAGAGAGAAAGAGAGAGAGAGAGAGAGAGAGAGAGAGAGGGGTATTCGAGCACACGAACGGCGCTAACGAACACCCGGGGTAACGCTCGCTCGTTTGCTCATTATCGTCGTTCTGGGAAAACTTCTTGACGATCCTCGATCGATAGGTACAGCTTCTGTCGACGATCGAAAGGAAGAGAGAGAGAGAGAGAGAGAGAGAGAGGGGGGGGGGGGGGGGGGGGAGGGCGCGGTGGAGATCGATTGAGAGAGAGACAGAGAGAGAGAAAACTGCAGAGGAATGACTATACATACTTATGTGACCGATCGAATAGCCACGAGAGAGTCGACAGGGGTCAGACACATTCTACCGCTCCACCACGCCTGTCGCAGTTCCTACACGTCGTCTGATCGCTCTCGATCGCCCTCCCCTCTTCACCACCGTATAAAACGCGTGTGTTGGAGATGCAATTGCGTTCACGGGGACACAGCGGCGCCGCGAGTCTTCCCGGATACATATACCATCCGACCAACGAGGATGCACTCGAGATTAGATTTTGATCGATACTAAACTTTCATTTAAATGATGAGAAGAAACATACAAAAAAACAAAGCTTCACAGAGGTATTCTTTCTAGTTGTTTTTTTCCGTTCTTTACTTTCTTCTTCTATTTATTTATTTATTTAATTTATTGTACAATTGCTTCTCTTTCGGATACACGATTATTTCATCCCTCTAGCGTACTGTTGATTAAATTTAGATATAAAATTGTTAAGATATTCTTTTCGCGGAAGCTCGTATTTTGTGGGCCCATAAGCCAGGGCCCTTTTGAATCATTATTAGATTACAGTGACGCTTAATAAAAATAAGTTACAATCAATTATTATACCCAACGATGAATTTTAATGAAAATTTTCGCATACATTTTGTAGATTCAGATATTTTTACATGCTCTCTGAGAGCGTCGCACATTTTTCTAAGTTTTATCATCAAGATTTTCTTTAACCATTCGTGGTCACCCTAGGTAGAATCGACCCGACGATCAATTTTTCGCGTAAATATATAATAGTTCCCGGCTTCGAATGGGACTGTATATTCACTGACTTACCTGGAGTTTGAAGTATTCTCATACCATAAAATTTACCCTCTTCACATATCGGAATAAATACCTTTTTTGGAATGCGTACTATGCTACTATTTCTTTCTCAAAACTAGCATATCTAAGGAGTATCACGTCCAAATTTTAGGTAAAAATGTTGAAAATTCACGGAACTATGATTTTTCGAGCAAAAAAGTGTCTTTTTTTCGTTTTTACCTCTTTGTGAATTTTTTTTTAACATGTCGCCATTTTATTTCTCATAGATAAATTATTCGTACATCATCTAGAAAGTTCAAAGCATATTCCGTAATTTTTTGAACCACTTCGAACCGATAGTTTGGTCACAATACTTTTTTGAAACTGACTGGGTAGAATCGACCCAATTGTGACCACCGCGATTGAATTTGGAAGTGTGACCATGAAGGGTTAAACATTCGGTGACTTCCTGTTTTTATTGTCGTTGCGGAATCTTCAGAATGTTTACATGCTGAGAGTAGTTTATATTAAGCATCTAGAGTTATTTAGTATATAAATTATCAGATATAAATGTGACCAGCGTGTCATCTCCATAAAGTGAAGTTGCTTTAATGATTGCGGATTAATTAAATAATAAATGCGAGAAAAGGGAAACAGTAACGCCTCGATTTGTCATCTATAAAATTCGCCCATCTGTGCAGAGTATTGTGTTTTGTTTCAGTAGATTTTAGAATTTACCAAACCAAAACACAAAACTCTGCACAGACATATTAATTTAACGAATGCAACGCTGTGCTAAATTAACCAGTTTATATTTTTTTCTCCAAAATGAAAAAGCATTTCTTACGGTAAATCTGAAATGAAAAATTTACCGATCTATTGAAATTAATGATCTATCTATATATTGACATTATAAAAAAGTCAAAGTTTGCACCGATCAATCAAACGATCGATTCTCCTTCGTAAAGAGGCTCGAAATGTGCGCAAGTAAAGAACGCTCTCACGTCAACCTTCTTAAAGGGATTAACGATCAAGGCGATTTCCAATCACTGTGATGACTTGTGGTACGTGACTACTTTGGTCAACCGTATCAGATTTGTTTCGGGATAAAAATCGGAGCGCCTACATGACACTGCGTAGATTCACTGTGTTGAATATCTCATCATTAACGAATGTATAATATATTGTATATACACACCAAGGCACATACGTATGTATATGGGAGAATAATTCGTTTTACTCGTTATATGTATGTAATGTTGGCTATCAGCTCATTGGGCTGGTAATGCGGATAGTACTCACAGCTGAATGCTTCGTAATCACCTTGTCGTATGTTTATGCATACGAGATATATGTACAAGGTGGCCTGAGAAGTGACGTCCAGATGGAAAATCTAGATGCCTCGTATCAATCCCTATCCGAATCGCTCCTTCGTATGCTCTACGATCTTTATTAGTTAAAAAAAAAACTTTTTTTTCCCTGTCTTTTGTGTATGTACTTTCCTCCCCATTTTTTTCACTTATTTTATCATCATGAAGTGCACTGTTGAGCAATAAGTAAATGACCAACCGACCACTATCGTAAAGGCCTTAGATCGTGATTAAAAAAAAATATAAATTGGTTTGGGAGAAACTTTCACTAAAGTTCAGATGATTGAAAAAATACTTATATCAGTCTAAATGATTCCCAATTGCTTTTGAAAACTTCTAAGAGTAAGGTACATACACAAACGAGAAAAATAGTACATTATGATAAGAGTACGAAAAAAAAAACTTTTTCTAACGAGTGTGAGTTTACAGTACGAGCCAAAGGCGAGTGTTGCAATCACACGAGATTAGAAAAAGTTTTTTTCGTCGAGTATTGTACGAAATTTTATTTTACGAGGTGTGAAATAAATAAATAAAAACCTATACTACGGGAAAACGTGAAAAAAAAACGTTTCAAATGCTTCTTTTCTCGAAAAATAAAAAAGATTGTAGAACATACGTGGGGGCAGAGGTGGGCATAACTCAATGACAATGCAATTCAATCATTAATCTGGGCACAAAGTAATTAAATCACAGATTTAATAACAAAGTAATCCGATTAGAATGTATTGAAATTGTTATTCAATTACGTTGTCACTAGCTATGGTATATACGGATAGCTAGCTATAATATTGGACCAAAAGTCATTATATCCTCTAAAGTTTAATAAAAAAATCGAAAAATTTAGCCATTGTCTACTTAATAAGTAAGTACTTTCAAGCCCACCGGTTCATTCGAATTAATATATAATCGATTATATATTAATTCCATTCAATATATAATCGATTATATAATAATATACAAATATAATCGATTCATTTGTAATTAGATTAGGTTTCAATTAAAGTACATAGTAATTAATTGCACTAGGTACTTGTGGTAATGAATTAATTAAGTAACCTGTTACAAACTAATGAAATTATCAATAACAGGAGCAATTGTAATAGTTAATTATTCATTTAATTACTTTATGCCCAAACAAACCCATACCCAGGCATCGAGATTTTCTTTTTGGACGTCGCCTTTCGGGCCACCCTATATATATATATATATATGGCGGTAGCGTGGTATACAGGTCAGCGAAGATCGATGGGAGCGATGCAAGAGAGCTTTTTCGTGCCGGCACAATATCTCGCTTCAGTTAATCCTGTTCTGATGGGCAGAACAGACCGGTGGACATATAAAGAAGAAGATGAGGGACGAAGGACGGAGGGAGAAGCATACGGCGCAAGTAGAGATCACGAGCGACGCGTGTGGCCGTCTCTAAAGAGAGAAAAAGAGAGAGGAGAGAGAGAGAGAGAGAGAGAGAGAGAGAGAGAGAGAGAGAGAGAGAGAGAGAGAGAGAGAGAGAGAGAGAGAGAGAGAGAGAGAGAGAGAGAGAGAGAGAGAGAGAGAGAGAGAGAGAGAGAGAGAGAGAGAGAGAGAGAGAGAGAGAGAGAGAGAATGAGCAAGCGAGAGAGAGAGAGAGAATGAGCAAGCGAGAGAGAAAGAGACACTGACAAGAGCACACATAACACGCAGGCTACACATGGTACGTGCGTCTTATAGAATAGTTGCGGAGCAAGAGCTCAGGTCAGAAGCTCGTTCACGCACGCGTTTTCTCTCCTCCGCCAAATGAACAAAATCGTGCGACCCGCAGCGCGCATTTCGCGATCTTAATCTTCTTACGCGGCTCGCGGTGCCGCAAGAGACACGGGGGTTTCCGTCGAAGCCTTACGATTTGCATGCTCACCTCGGCATTAAAATAGCCATGGTGCTCTCGGCTCGATCCACGTACAATGTAATACATCGCGAGTTCTTGATTGTCCGAGCCCTATTTTTGATCCTAAGTTCAACGAACCGTGGATGTTGCATCACGAGGAAACGAGTGATGTGAATGTTTCAGATTTTACTTATTTGCGCATGAATGTGTCGTATGTATGTCGTGGATCAGCAGCATTGAGTAAAATAATTTTTTCACAGCAACGATATCGTTATTTTCTTGTAAGAAAATACTTATTGAAATTAAAGGGTTTGCTTGAGTTGAAAATGAGAAAAAATACGATTTTTTTTATTGGATAGTGCTATAGGCTAGGGGTGCAACTTTAATTAGCAACAAAGATTTTATAAAAGTTTCAAAAATTGACCGAGTTATGACGATTTTTGTGAAGTTCGGATACACTACGGCGATCCGTCTTACTCCGATTCAACGTTTTTCTCATAACTGTATGACGAAACATCATTCACTTGTTAATAACAAAACAGTTATTTTTTTCGGTCGAAAATCGATCTTTTTTTTGGCAGCTTGTCGATTTTGGAATTTTTGAAATTTCAAAAAAGTATCCGAGCATGCGAGAGTTTTATTATTATCATTGTACAGGATATTAAAACAGTAAGTTATTAATAATAAAAGGCTACGTATAATGAATGCTAAGCTTTATTATTATTGTACTGAAGGCTTAAAATACATTTTTTATTTTACATTAAAGGTTACCCTAGTTGCCAGAACCACCTACACCAATTAGCCATGCAGCAACGGCGACACTTTCTTTAAATAATAATAACGACATTGTTTGTCAATATTTTTTAATGAAAAGATCCTCAAGCTTGGCAAGACTACGTATAAATTGTTTGTAAAATCCTAACTGTGTCATCCCAATACTCTCATCAGAAAAAAAAATTGATAATCAACCGGTTTTTTAGGCCAAAAGCAGACTCGTTAAAGAGATAGATTTCGAAACATACCTGACATTTTTATAAACTTTTTATCGCGTATTAACTTCAAAGAAATAAATTGTTCAATTGATTAGCACAGTAATTATTCGTCTGTTCGGTACTTCATTATATTTGAATGAATGTTCAGTGTCCAACACAACTGTGTGATTTAAACATCACGTTGTGGAGTAATCTTATTACGAATAACCTTAAAGCCTAAGCTTCAAAATGTGTTATGTATCCAGTAACTGATCTGAATTTCAACTCGGTCCTTCGAATACGCTATTCGATCGTCTAAAGGTCCACAATTCTATGTAGAATCACGAAAAACAAATATATTTGTTAACCGAATGAACGAGATAAAGAATACAAGAATAGAGCGCTGAAAGCCTTAAAACTAAAAGATAAAGAATAAGTTATCGGACTCGAATACAATATATATTGGGATCGAGAGTAAATTTTTTGTAAACAGGAGTTGGACTTTTCTTTGACGCAATAAAATATTTGCTTAAATTAAATGTGTGATGCAGCGAATAAAGTCTATTTAATTTAAATCAAATTTCATTAAAGTGATACACGATTTTTCGTAATCGGATGTAATCAATAAAAATATTCAGCTGAAGTTGATATAACAATCCACGGAAAATCAAACAAAGTTCTCATAGGTCAAGGTACAAGCGAAATATTTGATTCAAGCAGTTGCTCCGATGTCGTACAGGCAACTTTCCGGTTTTTTTTTCTCGTTCCCATACGATCGCCCAGTGATCGGTTAGGATATCGTTGAAATTGAAGCGGGCTGTAAATCACATTTTGCTCGCGTATCGGGAAAAATGAAGCAGGATATATAGTCCCGCGGGGTATCGGCAAGACAACCGGAAGCGCATAATCATATCAGTTTGTAGATACGAATTATAGTTTCCTTTGGTCCTCGGGCTAAATTCTGTTTCGCTTATCGCATGAACAGCTCATATCGTGATTACGATCAAACCTTTTATTTTTTCTTCCACCGACAGTTTAGACAATTTATGAAGTGTTCCCTGCAATCTGCATTTTATATTAATATAAACGAAATATCGTTGGCAGGATGAGGCGTGGTTGTATGATCGAAACAATGCGGAAAGTCTGAGCATTGAATAGAGAGCGTGTTTTATCGTTAATTGGAGCAATTACGGTTGGCAGTGGTCGATCTCTCTCCTCGTCCCTGTCTTTTTGTCCGATTTTCAGTCTCTCTCTCTTACTCTTTCGCATTGCCGTGAGATTACCAAGTGTGTACGAGTGTGTGTGTGTGTGTGTGTGTGCGTGTGAAGACGGGAAGGAAATAAATCGAGAGAGCGTGTTCTCGCTGGTCGCAATAAATCGAGCGGTGGTATTCATCTTTTGTCGCGGCACTAATTCTACGCTTTTCCCCACTGGTTCACATTCTCTCACTTGGGCTTTTGCTCTCCTATATCACTATTTTATCTTTAGGCTGTTTAAGGAAATTAAGGTATTACCGTCGTTTTTCTTACCCAAAAGTTAGAGACAGTACGTTTCAAAAGTTAAGCCGATTTCCAATTTTGCAATGTCACATACATTTTTAAGATGTGAGCGTTTGTGTATGAGTACTGTCAGTTGTCTCAACTATGGCTGATTCGTGACACGACAAAATTACGATCAGCATAAATTGAAGTAAAATATTTACATGGAGAAGATAACGGGTGACTGAAGCACTGTACAGCGAAGGAACCAGTCAAGTTAACTCGGGAAAAAAAGACGCAAGATTGTTGAAAGCGACACTGACACTGATGAAGGTGAAGCGAGCCTTAACTTCAAAATTGTGCAAGACAAGATAAATGTCTTATAGATATTGATATTATATTATAAGATATACGAATATAAAAGATATGTATGTTTATATATATGTAATTAATAAATTGTTGTTTTTTCGAGCGATATAAACTTAAGGGGTTACGTGAGTTTGAAAATTTAAAAAAAAACATTTAAAAAAAATGTTATTTAATAGTACAATATGTCTAGAATATTCTCCCAAAGTTTTAAGTCAATCGGAGTAAAAGTCTAGGAGAGAGAGCCTTTGGGAATTCCCCCCGTTGGGAAATACCGGCCCGGAGCGACGCAGGTATACGCATTTTTCTCAAAACACTATTATTGAAGTCGGTGGACACGATTTTTCAAAAACTAATGCACCGATCCTATTGAAATTTTGCATATTTCTTCAAAATAGCATTGACTAGTGATTGAGCGAATGTTTTTTTTCGATTACAATTAATTTTACAAGGCTATACATAGTGTAAATTGTACCAAAAATTGAACTACTTTGCATACAATTCTGCCAAAAATTCTATTTCAATTTTTTTTAAAATCCTTCGTTCAATCACGAGCTATACTTATATACGAACAAAAAAAATTGGTTTTTTTTATTTCAGATAAAGCTATCATAAGTTATCCTGACCACCAGGAGGACACTTTTTTTTGAGGGGTCTCCGGAAACCAGGTCACACCGGCTGAATTTCCCAAATTTTTTGATGAATTTAAAAAAAATATCGTTGAAATGTTTCTCTTTTATGTGCTTAACATTTTGAATAAAATAATTTATATATTATATTTTTTTTTAATAGAGAAAATATGCTTTTTTTTTGGCTTCGAAACCCACGTAACCCCTTCATTCTTTTCTCCCATTCCTATACATACATTTCAATCTTGCTCGCCATTAATTGGGTATAATGCATTTTCGAAATTCCGGCCGGTGCGCACGGACTCGGCTACCCTTCATATGCGACGTTGCCAGATTTTCGGTTACTAAGATATTTGTCAGAATAATTAATTAATTTTGTTTAAATGAATCTCCTAAAAAATCTGTAAAAATTTGACCATGCTTATTCATCCTTCTTCGTGTACTGTAGAAAATTTCATATTTTTTACCGAGATATTACGATACGACTCGTGATTCCCATAAGCTTACATGTAACTTAGTCTTGCATTATTATGGATTTTTCCCAATAACCAAGTTTCTAAATTGTACGAAAATTTTAAGAAATTTCTTTACATTGTAATTTACAGGTTACAATTGAATTCAAAGAGGTTTTATAATTGTTTTGCTAATAGCTCCACCTCCTTAACAGATGCGAGCGTGTTACTTCAAGAATCTCTCCCTCTCTAGCTCTCTATTTCTCTACGTCCAATTACTTTTTCACATTATGAGAAAATTAATGGATATCAATAAAATAGTTGGTATTCTTGAATAATTAATCATTCTCTTTTCGGCGTCTCTCGTCTAAACGTAATTGTTCTTGTTCCCTTTCGAAAAAGTGAAAACAAAGCTTTCTCCATGTCGGTAAACAAGTATCTACCAATTCGTTACCATTGAGCGTTAGAGTTCAACAAAAAAAAAGATAATTGGTTTCGCTGGTAGTTTAAAGTTCGTTGCTTTCACGAAAATATATTGAATATGTATTGCCCTCGTAGTGCCGCAACGACCACGAGTAATGCCTTACAATTGTAAGTTTTATAAGGATAATTCCTTGATAAATAGCATTAAAAAAAACAGAAAAGATGCCCGGTATAACGATATCGTACAATGAAGACGTTTTCTACCGCACACGCAGCCGGGAGATTAATTTTATTACCCCACCGATTAACTCCGCACTCTACGACTCTACGAGTCTCTATTTTACGCTCTATTTTACACAAGTTTCAGTGCCGCGGCGAGGCTCCTCATTTATTTTGTGTGGCGGGCACCTGTGTCGCGTGTGCTAAGAATCTACGGGTCATGAGAGAAACGGAGACAGTGAGACTGAGCAAGAGATCGGAAAAGGGAGCCAGAGAGAGACAGAGAGAGAGAGAGAAAATGAGCGAGAGAGTGTCTCGCACAAAATCCTATGACGATACTTACGAGCGTTAATTAGCTGAACGGTTCGCGCACTAACACAAACATATAGATATATAATAAAACGAAGCAGATGCATGCTAACGATTTCGAGACTGTATCTACCAGAATCTTACATCGAATTAACCATCGTATCTTTTCGCATGTGCGGGCCCATCGTCGAACGATCTATATATAATGATACTAATTATTATTATTATTTCTAATATTCCTTCATACGCCCTTGCGGGCTATTACGACCCCAACTATCTCACTTTTCCTCCCCACTTATGTAAAACAGCTAAACTTTCTCAATGCGCTACTGTATCATTATTTCGCGAGGGCACAGGGCAATGATCAAGAACCTGTGCCGAGACAGGTTATATATACAGGGTGAGGCACATAAAGTGTTACAGAGCAATAGCACTCAAACTATTGATCATATCCAAAAATGTTTCAGACAAAAGTTTCAGTGTTCGAGAAGGCCGTCATACTGGACCATCCTATTTTTTTATCGGTGGAGGCGCTGAAGCTACGTCAAGGTCAACTCCACTTTTTTAAATGGAACCATGTATTTTTTTTTCGATGACATTATTACCGATTTTAAGACGAATTCAGCGACCTGCAACACAAGGTCATTCTAGTCACGCAAAGTATGAAAATAGTCGAAAAATCGAAAAATATCGGAATAATCACTTTCAAAGGATCCACTAACCTTGGTTTGGGTTTACCTACAGAAGATGCCCGAAGTGATGACATTTGTCAACATAACGACAGCACCACATTAGTGAATTCGTGTTTGTATCATAAATTTATTCTAGATCGAAGATGCAGTTTTCGAGCAAAATTCTCGTAATTTGCGGGACGTTTTGTTTTTCTGCTTTCATTTGAAGAAAACTGCGGCTGAGGCGCATCGAATGCTCTCAAGTACTTACGGTGAGTCTGCTCTTAGTGAAAGAACATGTCGTGAGTGGTTTCAACGCTTCAAGTGCAGTGATTTTGACGTCGAGGACCGGCATGGTGGTGGAAGAGTTTTGCGAGATGGAGTCGTTTTTTCGAGATGGTATCCGACAGTTGCCAAAAAGATGGGAACAAGTAGTAGCTAGCGACGGACAGTACTTTGAATCATGAATAAGTAATCACGTTTTAAGAATAAAGCCTCAAATTTTGAAAAAATAAACGGCGGAAGCAAAGTTGTGCACCTAATATTACCCTTCCCAATTGAACTATTTTCCTATCGCTCTATTTTTCCTATCACTCTAGGAACTATTTCCTATAACTTCGTACTCGCACTTCGTTAATCTACCCTTTACGTGCGTCCACAGCCGTCTTAGGGCAGGACATACATTTACAAGGATTAAAACATCGAAAAGCAAGAGGAGATGAACTGATGGAAGAAAAACAATTCTATGCAAAAGCTGAAGGCTTATTATATTGGACCGATATCGCTGACTGACCCGTAAGTAATTTTAATCATTGGTTTTTACGTGTCCAAATTTTAAACGCGTTTTTCTCTAAACTACATTTTCGAAATTGCCGTGCAGGATCACTCAAAAACTGTCTAGCCGATTGAGCTGAAACTTTGTAGAAATATTGATAATATTATTACCTTTTAGTTGATGATAATTGTTTTTGAGAAATTACAAAAGAAAATGACTTTTTTCATAGATCAATAGTGGAGGCGACTGGACCACTTATTAATAATAAAGTATCACGGGTCATATCATGTAGTGTGTATGTATTTTTTTTTTCAATTTCTTCTCCCAAATAGTATTTGAGTTTCGCCGTGCAGGCTCTTGTCAAATAGACTGTATGAATAACATATTTCATCGCTTCGTTTCGATACTCTTTTAATCCGGAGAGATTCTCATCTGTGTCATCAACCCCTTGCGTTCGCGCACTGCACACGAGCTGGAAAACGCTGTGTATCATCGGGGCGTAGATATTGTAGCCTTCAACAGGGGCTGCAAAAGGGAGCCTGAGAGAGAGAGAGAGAGAGAGAGAGAGAGAGAGAGAGAGAGCTCGGCGAGTGGCATCTGGTAAACGTGACAGAAATTGCGTAGGTGGTAGGACATGCAGATATCCACAAGAACCGCTCAATGTGTGATACTTCTTTCTCTTTCGTTTTCCGCTTCCCCTCTTTGTCTTTATTTCTATCAAAGTCTCATATTATATATATACGCATATGTGCGTGTGCATGTGTGTATACGCTTGAATAGCAAAAAGACATACGAGGCCCGGCGCTATACGTTACGCGTGTATACTCATATACAGCGGAAAGATACAAGATCGCAAACCGTTGCGTATTTTTAAGCGTGGGAGTATATAGTTGGATAAATCAATGATTACATCGGCAATTAATCAAATGTATGAGCGGGCGCACGCACAGTCAACTTGCCGACTATATATATATATATATATATATATATATATATATATATATATATATGTAAGCGCACGCGGCAAACATGGAGGGGTGTACAGAAACGCGTGTGACGAGGAAAAATATGTCGTTATTACGACACACCTACGATCGTACGGACGAGATTATTTTGCGAGACCTAACGCTATATCTATCCTTCTTAGACGTTCTTTGCATAACCGCACTGATGTCAGATTATTATTTAATTGAACGCCTTCTTACGGGGCCTGAATGGCAAAAAAAAAAGTATTTTCTCAAACGCACGACTGATCCCATTATTTTCAACTCGTTACGATTGTTAGGAGAATTGATTATTTTTAGGAAGATTTTATTTCATCAATTCGTGCGAACATTATAATGTAAAAAAGGATATTTTACGGCAAATACAAGACAGGCTTTTCCGAAAAATTGCCATAATTTTTTGTTTCGTTGTCAATCGCTCAAAAACGACCGCATTTTATCGGGGACATTTAGGGAAAGAAAATGATATATATTCTGGTGAAAATTTCCAAGACCGACATTTCCTAAAAAAAACCAGCAATTCATCTTTTCAATTCTCATCACCATTACTATGGCAGATTTTTTCGGAGTTTGCTTGGAGCAGTTTGAATTTTCTTGGTTCTTTTTACGAAATGTTTTATCGGAAAAGTCAGTCTTCTAAATATTAAGGCGGGCAACCACTTTAGATGCTCCAAAAAATCAATTTTTTTTAATTTCATAAATCGTTAGCAAAATATCTTAAGAATACACCCTAAAAATTTCAAAACGATATTCGGATTCGTTCTAACGGTATGAATATAAGTGGTAAAGACTCTCCGCTCGACTCCCAAGCGCGGTCAGGTATCCAAGCGCTCAGTTAGGTAGTTTGTTTGGATTTGTTTCGGTTTTCATAACCCAAACAAACCCAAACTCGACCGTTTGGCGATTAGCTCCAATACATCTCCATTTTGGGTACAAAATAATCGAGGTAGCGGCATTTCTTGCTGCTATTTTATTCGATGAAGGAAATTCAGCCTTACTCGTGGTTATGCATGAACTACGAATCGTAGTTCGCAGGCAGAGATATGCCGAGAAAATGGATCAGATGCGCGTGGCTCGGAAAAATAGAAAACATTTATTAGAGACAAAAGAAACTCGAAAAGCTCGTAAAGAGGAAATGCAAGCTTCAATTGAGTTGCATGAGGAAGAGGAAGGACTGTTATATGGTGCTGGAATCGCTGATTAATCGGTAAGACACTTTATCATTTGATTAAACACATTTGACTTTGAGTTTTTCGTTTGCAAAACTTTAAACGTGTTTTTCTCGAAACGACATTTTTTCAATTTGCGGGAATCATAACTCAAAAACTAATTGATGGATCATCTTCAAATTTGGAACACGTTTACATAATATAATTTATTAAAACATGAATCTAAAGTTGGAAAGATTAGATTGTTTAAAACATATTTATTATTGAAAAATGCCGGGGAAAAAAATGCTCAAAATCGATAATTTTTTTTTAAACACGTTCCAACATTCAATCCTCGATTTTTTCTCAAAATTTAGGTTCATGTTTTTTAAAAACATCTCAAGAATGTACAAAAATTTGTTGGACTATTTCAGATGCGAATTGCGAGCTGCACAATTCCCGCAAATCGACAACGACGATGAGGACACACCAAGGGACACAGCGGATTACACCGCTGTCTCCCTTGGTGTGTCCTCATCATTAATGCATGAAATAACTTGAAAAAATTACCAGAGATATATGAAAATATAAATAAATCATTGTCAGAGTTGCGGAAATTACCGTTTTTCTACAATAAAAAAAAATCCAAAAAATCATCTAATTTTCGGTCTCCTAAAGTGGTTTCCCACCTTAATGTATCTCTCTACTCGTAAGTCAATTTTCTTCTCTACTGAACATTACGTTAGTTCTTAAGGTGCTTAGTTTCACAAGGTGCATGCATCGAATCGACCTGAATTTTGTACGCGATATGCGAGTTCAATATTTTGTTTCTTCTTCTTTTTTATCGCACGTTGCAAATAAAATCATCAAGCTCGAAGCGTCAATGTCGAATTCGCAACTGTGCCGTAAATCAATCGATCGATAATTGTGATGGTGTGGGTGCACAGAGGAAATTACATATCGTAAAGTCGACAGGATACTCAACCGATGGGATTTTCCGCGCTGGAGGACCGGTCGAGTATATCGTTCACCTGCCCTGTATACCAACACTACAACTTTAATAATCCACCTGTGGTTTGCCCTCCCTCATATACACATGTATACCATATATATATATATATATATGTACACATGGACCGAGTGCGTATAAATGTAATTTGTTTTCCGCGAGTTTGCAAGCCAGCCGTGAGCTCGCGTATCACGGCTAGATCGTTACACCCGGAGGGCCTATCCTGTAAACCTTTTAATATGTAAATCTCCGGTGCGTGAGCGCCCGCGCGCAATCTCGCGGTCGCTGCGACGGTGGCGGGCCCGGTTATCGAAAACACCATCGCAAAAGCTCTCAAGAGTCTGCATATGTATACGTAGCTATATAAATATATATATATATATATATATATATATATATATATATATATATATATAGCTACGGAGTATATACGAGTATGCTGTTCGAGTGTGTCCCCATATACGAACGATCAGCAGCAGAGATTGGAGATTCGCATGCGACGGATTCTCGATCACCTTCTATACGGTAAACGTGAAAATAATCGTCCATTTGATTCAGCAATGCGAGAAGGGGATGAACTGCCCTTGAAGACGAGAAACGTGCAATGAGATTTATAATGCAGAATATACAGGGGGTTCGTACAGATGTAATGCCACCTCCGTAACGCATCATTATGTTTAACAGGGGTAGACAAACTTTTGAAGCATGCGGTCGATATTACGATTCAAAATATCCCTAGCGGTCTACCGCCGGCAACAGTTTCAAACCCAAACAAACCCAAACATATGTATTCAATGGCAAACTTCTAAACTAGTTTTACAGATCGTTTTACAGACTCTAGGCGGTCGACCGATCGACCGTGGTGGACGCTTTGGCCACCCCTGATGTATAACGTTATACGAGTATTTTATTTATTTTTTAAAAATTGTTTCCTCGAATATACGGTCGGGTTCTTTCGACGCCATTGCATCAACCTTATAGCTCAAACTTGTGACTTAACCATTTTCATATTTTCAGAAAATCGTCGGAGCGAGAATCCAAAATCACATTTGCACGCGGGCACAGGAAAATTATTGTGCTGCGATATTTTCACTGAGCTTCAGCTATGTTTCCATTGGAAACTGACACTTAATCAAGCCTGTCACTGGTTAGGCGGCAAGCCAGTGCACGACTAAATGGCAGAAATGGGAAAAAAGTAATTAAATTGAATATTAACAATTACAATTACTACTGTAATTGATAGTTTTATTATTTTGTAACAGATTACTTAAGGCCTTAGGCCACTCTAGCATTTTCCAAAAATCGATTTTTTTGTTTTGTTAAAAATGCACCTTAGTACCTATAAAATTATATTCCAAAAGATTATGGGTGTGAAAAATCTCTACGTACTCGATTTTCGAATTCTAGCGCAACCCCTCTTGATTCATGTCGTGACTTTCTACTAACTTTAAACGCGTTTATCTCAAAACTACATTTTTCATGTCGGCCGAACTCATAACTCAAACAAAATTCAACCGATTCACTTGAAATTTTAACTGTGTATTTAGAATTACTTTTTCTGAGGCACTACGTAGATTTTTTTTTATTATATTGCATAGTTCCTTTTTTATAAACAATTTTCTGACGATTTTCTCATGTCACTTTATACTTTTTGTTTTAGAAATTCGCCATTTTGACAAAAAAACAATATATCAAAAAAAAATTCGACGTACTTCGATAGCTATTCTTATATGTAATCGAAAAAACTTCAGTGTCTCATCATAACTGAAAAATTATAGGAGCTGTTGGTCCGGCCGTTGACCTTCCAGAAATAAAGTCGTCATCGGAAAAATGCTGCACAGTCGCCATTTTGACATGTATCGCTATGAAAAAATAATTTTGTATGGTTAATTACGTGTATAATAAAACCCCTATTTTGTAATTGCGATTTATTTTATGGTTCAGCTGAAAAAAATCACAAAATATGCCCTTTTTTGGCATCTAGAGTGGCTTAAGGCCTTAAGTAATTAGTGACCATAAGTAGCTGACCCACTGACACCACTGACTAACGGACTGGCTGACATATAGACAACGCACAGGCTGAACCTCTGAAGATAGAAACATGAAATTTGGACGATAGGTTTCTTAGAAGGTGGAGAGGTGCACTGAGAAAGGATTTTTGGAAAATCAACTCCTAAAGGGGTGAAATGTGGTATGAAAGTTTATATAAAAAATTATATTCCTTGCGTGTGTCAACTTGAAACTTGGAAGATATATTCCTCAGAAGGTATAAAGTTGCACTACGAAAGGACTTTTCTAAAATCAACGCTTCTTCTTTTCGAAAATGAACTTGAAACCTGGTATAAATTTCTTGAAAACAAATAATAAAACTCATATTTTAGGATTGTTAAAATAACCCCTAATAAGGGGTACAACTAGTAATGAAGTTTCTATGGGCTTAAGCTCCACGCAGGTGAAACTGCAGGCAAAAGCTACTCGATTATATATGAATTCGAATGAACCGGTGTGCTCAACACTACTCACTTATTAAGCAGTCAATAGCTAAACAATCTTTTGGTTTTGTAGTTCAAGCGAGACATAATTTATCACATTTTTCATCCAACTTTGGAGGATAAAATAACATTTTCTCCTATATTATACCATAACTAGTAACAATATAATTAAATTACAAACTATTTGAATACATTCTAATCAGATAACTTTGCAATTGAATACATTATAAAAGGTTTCATAATATGTCTTAAATTATTACAATTACAATGTAATCAAATAAAATTCAATAAGATAACTTCATAATTTAATTACTTTGTAACCAGATTAATAATTGAATTAGATTGTAATTTTGTTATGCCCATGTCTGCTGAACGGTCACCCATCCAAATATTGGCTTGAACCGGCGACGAACCAATAATTGTATGGGGTTGGGTGATTTTCGTACTTTTCTTATACGAGCACAGGTCCCAGTTTCTTACCTGAAATAAGAAGATCGCTCGAGCCCGAATGAATTGAGAAAAATGTAGAAATTGATTCCAAAGTACAAATTTTGAAATGTCAAATTGTAATTACGATTACAAATTTGTAATTACGATTCTCAAATTTCACAAATAATAAATAACAATAAATCATTTTCTTCTTCTTTTTTTTTCAAATAAATTGACAGCAACATCATCCGGTACAAATTGTACAATTCGTAATGCGTCGGATAAACATAAAAAATGTTTTAAGACGCAGCCCGGTATGCCGGAGGTTATGTAGGATGCGGCTACGAGGTGTGCACGTAAAGCTATAGAAAAAGTCCCGTCGTCGCGACGAGGCATCAGAGGCAGCATCAGTAGTTCAGGCATTCGGGTAATTTCTCGAGCAAAGTAAGGTAGCCGTCGAAGCCGTCTACTGGTTTTTTTCATCCCCCTTGCAAGTTTTCTTATTTTTTTTTTCCTTGCATCGATCGTATGCGATCTTCGCTCCTTCAGTTTTTAAATAACCTTTTTTTTTGTTGCCCCAATCCTCACGTCTCTCCTGCTCCCCTTCACCGAGTGGGGTTAGCGATGAGGGATATAAGTAATTACATCGAGGCCGGCGTGCCTCTGTATTGGCACGACGTCCGCGCGGCTTTTCGATCCCTACGGGTCGTCCGAAGGATTTGCGATCTTCGCTTTTGTGCACATGCGTATACACGTATATACGAAAGCCTGCAGGACCCAACTTACTCGAGATATAACCAAACTTATAATTTAATGGTTAATTATATAAGAGTCCCTTCTCGGTGATGTGTGCGGGAGCGAATAAAGTGAGAGAGAGAAAGAGAGAGAGAGAGAGAGAGAGAGAGAGAGAGAGAGAGAGTGCCCTCGATTCGTCCGAGCCACTGGGCGGACCCGGTGACGTGCAGGAATGCCACAGGTTGCTTTCGATCCCAAGCGGGAGAGATCTTCGCAAAGGTCTTCCTCTCGATCCATGGATCCACAGTATGAATCGTTTTTAGGACCCCGAGCTCGCTCGATCTCTCGCAGCTTCTCGTACACGCTCGAGCACACGAGGAACAACGGGAGCACCACGTGTATTCGACCCATATATATATATGTAACCCATTTTCAGGCCGCTCTTCAACTACCAAAGATTCTTAAGACACCTCACTACGGGTACACAAAACTGAACGCCAACTGCTATGGCGAACAAAAGGGCGCAAGACGCATACGTATTAACAGGGATTAATAACTCCGTTACGTCCTTCTCGTTTGATCACCAATCGAAATGTATATCTGCACACTATTATCACGGGTATAGAATGTTGCCGCAGTCTTTCATCCCGATCGTGTTCTCGACAAAGTGGACGAGTCAGCGAGGTCCAATCACTGCGGAACTGTAGAGCAAAAACAACTTTTTTTTTCTGTTCATTCACCCATACATGTATATACATGGGGAACGTGTATATTGAACTTGTTGTATCTATATAATGTTGGCTATCAGCAGTCTCTATGATGTTGAAGTTTGAATCGTTTGAATGCAATGAAAAGTAATTCTCTTTTATTGTTGAACAAATATTTTGACTGAAAATCATTCGAACATTTTTACGTATTCTTATTAGAGATTTACGAGCTCAAATTATAAAAAAAAAGGTTTTGGATAGACATAATAATAAAGAAATGTGAAATGAATGAAAAAATCGTTGCGTTCCAACGATGCAAACTTCAACGTCATTTGTCCCTCCTGAAAACGATCATTTTTTCACATTAATCGTTAATTTTGGGGATAGAACGGTCCTGCAAACTATGATTAGAGTGTGTCGGACATAACCTCAACATTGACCAATCAACTGTTTCGAGACATTTACGGAAGCTTGGGATGGTAAATGAGCTTGATCTTGGCAGGCCGCACGAACTGAGCGAAAAGAATTTAATAAACCGAATTTTAGCTTGCGATTTGTTGCTCAAACGCCGTCGAAACGAACCATTCTTAAAGGAAATTTTTACTGGCCATGAAAAGTGGAATGTCTACAACAATGTCAGTCGAAACGTATCATGGTCGAAGCTCGGGGCGGCTGGTCAGACGGTCGCGAAGGCTGGATTACACCCAAAGAAGGCCATGCTCTGTATCTGGTAGGATTGGAAAGGAATCGTTTATTATGAGCTGCTGCCATCCAACAAAACGATTGATTCAACCAAGTACTATTCACAACTGGCCAAGTTAAAGCGAGCCATCGATCAGTAGCGGCCCGAATTGGCGAACCGAAAGGGCGTAGTGTTCCACCAGGTTAACGCTAGACCACACGTCTCTCTGATGACCCGGCAAAAGTTATTGCGGCTTGGGTGGGGTGATTTAGTGCACCCGCCGTATAGTCTGGACCTTGCACCTTCGGAGTATCACTTGTTCCGGGCGCTACAGAACAGTTTGAGTAATAAAACCTTCAGTACCCTGGACGTCCTCAAAAAATCACTTGGATGACTTCATTGCCCAAAGATCTCAGGTCTTCCATGAAAGCGAGATAATGAAGCTCGTAGAGAGATGGTAGAAAGTCATTGAACAGAATTCAACATAAAGGGTGGCTCAAAATGACATGACATTTTTAATTGCGCGCCATTTTTTGTAGCGAACATAGAGTACTAATCTTTGACAACTGGCTTCAGGATGTATTGAGGTTTAGTCATGGAGAATTACACGATCGAGCAGCGCATAGAAATTGTGAAAGTGCAATGTTAAATAATGCAGTTATTGTAGACGAAGTTTCATGGTCGTGCTATTTTGCGCCGCGGCGATGTGAATTGGCCAACAAGGTCGTGCGTTTGACGCCATTAGACTTTTTTCTTTGGGGTTTTCTGAAAGGAAAAGTGTATGCCAATAATCCACAGACCATTCCGGGGCTCAAGGAAGCAATTGGACGCATCATTAATGAAATGAGTCCACAATTATGCCAAAATGTTTTTGAAAATTTCGTCAAAAGAGTGAAGTGAAGTGAATTAGTACCTGGCAAACAGGGGCATGTCGACCATTTATCGGGTATTGTGTTTCACACATAACCTCCATGTTTGTAACTTATATTAAAAAAAAATATTCGTACTTTTCAAATAAATAAAAAGTTTTATTAATAAATTGAAATGTCACGTCATTTTGAGACACCCTTTATTTAGTTGATTAAAATCGTTTGTTTTTTGTAAAGATTTTGTACGGAATATATTTTCACTACGGAATTGGGTAATTAAAAGATTTTTTTTTTCATTGTAAAGATCATGTGCGGTTTTTAAAGCAAAGTATTTTTCTTTTTTTTTAAATAATTAACAATGATATAGCACTTTGAAATTGTTGTTCTGTTCGGCTCGGCAAAAACGCGCCTAGAGCATCCGAAGTTACCCGAGCGCTCTGTGATGTCAACGCACGAAAGCCGGCATTCAGTAGTACTCGTGTAATACGAGTATTCTGTCAACGATGGCAACGACAAAATCGTATAAACCTTGTTTCGTTCCTCTTTGTATAAATATGACGAAAAGTTCCCCCAATAGGTATTTTCGAATGTGCCACAAGACATAAAACGTCGAAATCTGTGGTTCGATGCAGCACGACGTGTCAACCCGACATCATCGTCCACTTATTTTTGCTGTGAATGCCACTTTGATGTCAGTGTAAACGTGTTATAACATAAACTGTATTGAAATATTTTTTTTAAATACGTCTTTTTCAAAATGCTTATGATACGTAGCGGCAATAACTGACACAATTCATCAAGCCTCTCCTAACCTAAAAATGTTCAGTTATCCACGATCGGTAAATTACTCGAATTTGCTTTTACGAACCCACTTTCACGCATCGTTGCACGAAAATTAAACTATATTTCGATGTTTTCAGAATACTCGAGATTTTTAGATGTAAAATGATACAAAATTTTACTTTTTTATACACTCTCGTGTAAGCCGTATACATAGCCTATTCGGTCGCGTTCGCGCGGTGACGTCACAAAGCGCCAGCGCCGATAGCGTGACATTTTGCGCCAACATCTACAATTTGAATGATCCTGATATAAAAACAATTAATAATTATCTTTAGAATTATTTCAAAGAAAAACCCTTTTGACATTCGGTTTTAATATCACAAAAGATCAATTCTAATAAAAAATCGAACATTTTTTTTAACAACTCAATTATGCATAGACTCGATACAATATAAATCTATGACAAAAAAAACATCTTCCATGATAATAAAAGTAAACGGTAAAACAGAACTGTCGTTGCGTTCGAACGATGAAAAACTTCAACAGCATATAAAACAGTTCTATTTTTCAACGAAATTCCGAACGGCTAACTGTACGTACTCGTGTATGCAGAGGGTGGTCGAGTGTGGCCTGCAGGTACGTCATGATGACAATGCGGCGGAAATAAAGTACAGAGTGTGCGGGGGCGGGGGCGGGGAGGGGGGGGGGGGGGGGGGGTGGGGCTGAAAAAATCAGTCTTTCGTGTCGCGGCGATATTGGAGCGAGAGATATACGCGATTCGGTCCACGACCGTGAATTATCGATGTCGCGAAAGGGGACCAGAGAGATCGGTAAATTATGGGTGGTGCACGTACGCGATGATACGCCCGTGCCACTATTGTAATACCGTAAAGATTCTTCACCGAGAAAAGATAGAGAAAGAACGGCTCGGGAGAGAAAAAAGGAGAGGGGGGAGGGGGTTGGCAGTATTTCGAAGGGATCGCCGATGGATGAGGAAACGGTGCGATAGTTCGCGTCAAGCGTGGCTTTTCTTATGTACGCTATATATAGCGAGAGAAACGAGCCCGCGAGTATGCGCCAGCGAGAGGATATAAAAGAGAGCTCCCCCCCCCCCCCCCGATCAAGAGAGTCTCGAGAGTTAAACCTCTAGGCCGTTCCGCGTCCTCGCACACCAGGTGTATCTGTCTCTCTTCGCGAGAGAGAACGAGATAGACTCGATACTCTCCGCCCCTCTCCCCCAACCCTGGTGAGGAGATCGGTGATCGTCAAACCAACCACTTCGATCGTTTTTTTTTTCCTTTTTTTTAATACGTTTTTTTTTCTCCTCTTCTCCATGTCTATTTTCCTTCCTCTCGGTATTTTTTTTTTTGTTTCCTCCACTCCGCGAGGCGAGACGTTCACCTGTCCTCTCGTCCTTCGTGCACCGCCGGTTTTCCGGCCTTTCGCTCGTAACTTAAAACGCGACAAGGTATAGATACAAAATTTTATCGGGTCAACGATACGGGATTTGTTATAAATTGATATACAAATAAGTGCGGCCTCGCGCTCGATCGAATCATATTGTTACCGTTATCTTTCCTTCATTATGGACTTTCTCGTCTAATCGTCGAACGCTAATAAGTCTGCGGCGAAATTTAAATAATCTCTCTCTTTTTTTCTCTCCCTCTCTCTCTCTCTCTCTCTCTCTCTCTCTCTCTCTCCCTCTCGCTCCCTCTTCCTCTCGCTCCCTCTCTCTCTCTCTCCCTCTCGCTCCCTCTCCCTCTCGCTCCCTCTCGCTTCCTCACGCTCCCTCTCGCTCCCTCCCTCTCTCTCTCTCTCTCTCTCTCTCTCTCTCTCTCTCTCTCTCTCTCTTCCTCTGCTGAAGATCCCAAGCTGGATCTTTCACAGTCTGTTGGATTACGCGATAATGAGAAGAGAATCAATTAATTCGGATTCGCACGTACGCCACTGGCAGGAATCATGAGTACAATAAGAATTTTCCAACGGGACGAAAAGTGATAGATCTTGGCTGAAAAAAGGCACAGAGGCACAGAGGTCTTATATGAAAAATAATCAAAAAGTGTAATTATATTTTTTTTTCAATTGTATACTAGGTAAATAGTTTTTTTACGCGATGTCCGTTTCTCATAAACTCGTGTGTCACTTTTTCGTAAGCGTAAACAGAAATTTCTTCTCAAAGGGAGTCGAAACGGCCAAGATTCGCGCGACTGAATTGTCTCCAAGAACTTTTTTCCCATTTTCTTTCCGCAACTTTTCAACTTCTTGCGAAGTCAGTGAAGCTTTGGTGAACTTTTCGATAATGTACTGTGTTACAAGCACTATAGGGCTTGAAACAAAATATCTAGATGGTAAAAGTTCCACCAAACGAAATGACGTTGAAGTTTACAACGTTCGAATAAAACGAAGGTCAATTTTTCTTCTATTGTTCACATTTTTTTCGCCGATTTAGGACATCAATATCACCCAAACGGTTTTTTCTCATCCTCATACGAAATCCACGACCTCAATCTATAAAAAAAATTATAAATCATAATAAAAATGAAAAAAAAAATAGAAAAGAACTTGCGTTGCGTTCAACGCCATAAAAAAAAAAACAAAAAAAAAAATATTCTGATTAGAGCTTGAAAGAAAAACACGATTTTTGGTAATTTTGCTTCTGGTCGAAAAACCGCAGCCAGTTACTTGTACGTACGTAGCTTTACGTCAGCACGGTACAGACACATGTGCCCGTTCAATATCGTTTCGGAGGAGCGATGACGCGGCATTAGGTTCACGTTGGGATGGAAAACAGGCTTTTAAACGATACGACCGATATAGACCGATAAATGTGTCAGCTAGTGATACACGTTAATAATTCACGGCGGTGCGCGCGATACCGGCAAACGTAATTAATTGTCTCGCAGCGCCCGCGACCAATGGAGCACGCGTGAACGAGAAAAAAAAATTGCAAAGTTCTCTCAAGCAATGTCCGAAGGAATGAAAAACTAAGCTACAATCACATTTATTTAATATAATGTGTGTATGTGTATCCATACGGAGGACGTGATCCGCAACGAGCTCTTGCTCATACCAGTTCAAATACAGTCATATCAAAGCACGCCTTCGTGCGTTATACAGGGTGGCTTGGTAAGTGACGCTCAAATGGAATATCTGGATGCCTCGTATCAATATTTATCCGAGTCACCCTCATGTATGTTCTACGACCTTTTTTAGTTGTTGAGAAAAAAAAAACATCGTTAATTGTTTTTCGAGTTTTCCTGCAGCATAGATTTTTATTTGTTTCCCCTTTTGTGTGTGTACTTTCCTCTTGGAAGTTTTTAAAGGATGTTAATGTGTTAGCAGAAGAATGATGTAATTTACTTTAGTTGACGTGTTAGCAGAAAAATGACGTAAATTAGAATGTAAACAAAAAATTGGTAAAATTTTCATGCAGTTTAGAGGTTGATTATTGAGGAAAATTCATAATAATGTAAGACTAAATTACATGCAAGCTTATGGGAACCGAGTGACTTATCGTGATATCTCATTAAAAAATGATGCTAAAAATATAAAATTTTCTACAGTAAACGAAGAAGGAGGAATGAATAGGTCTGGTCAAGCTTTTGAAGATTTTTCAGGAGATTCATTTTAACAAAATTAATTAATTATTCTGACAAATATCTCAGTAACGGAAAATCTGGCAACGTCGCAAATGAAGGGTAGCCGAGTCGGTGCGCCGCGGCGGGAATTTCGAAAATGTAACATCTCAGCGTCCTTGAAAGCAATCGGGAGTCATTTAGACTAGGACAAGTATTTTTTTTTTTGCCATTTGAACTTTAGTGACCGAGCCTCTCGAACCTAATTTTAAACTTATGATCAAAATCGAGGGCATTCACGCTAGAGTTTAGTCGGTCATCTATTTATTGCTTTACTGTGAACTTCATAATGATAACACAAGTAAAAAAAATAGCGAGAAGAGTACATACACAAAAGGGAAGAATTGGAAAATGCTTTTTTTTTTCTCGAAAAACTGAAAAAGATCGTGGAAGTGGGGCTTATTGGGATAGGTATTGATATGGGGCATCTAAAATTTCCTTTTGGACGTCACTTTTCGGTTCACCCTATATTTGTGATATATATAAATCCGTACGAACATACGCAGCATTTGTCCTCATATACATTTACTTACTTATCGAGTGGGAGAGCTAGATATCTGTTTATGAATAATTCATCAGCGATTAACCATAGCAAGATATTTTATCCCGCTTTTATTATTTACATACGTACACGAACGCGGCAACCACGTAAGAGAGAAGCAGATGTTTTCTTGAACCGCCGTAAATTCTTTGTCCCCCGATATTTTTCGATCAGCCAAAAATTCGATTCGCACCGACTCCACGCGTACAGTGGCGAAGAATCCGAATTATAATAGTAAGCCCAACAATTGAAGAATCAACTTTTACACTAACGATTTGGACCTTTTTCCATTTCTGTTTTTTGTCTCTCAATAAAAAATTACTTTAAAAAAATGCGTCAATTTTATTCAACTGTGCTGTGTGCATTTTTTTCTCCGATTAGTTATCTCCGAGCGGTTCGAAGGTCAAAATTTTGGCGAAAAAATGATCCTTTAATTATTGCGCTTTCGTTAAAAATAAATAGCTATTCGTGAACCAATTTTCACCGGATAAGATTTAAAAAACTCATAATTGTCCATGAAATTTCGATTTTTTCGCTCGCATAACGTTGCCTTTAAGACTAAGTTATGTATTTTCATTTCAACAGCAACGAAGTGAAGAATACGTTTGCGTACCAGAATTTAATCACGATTATCATATATATATATATATATGTGTAGGTGAATGTATGTGTGTGTGCGAATAATTATATTTCCTCGCGGTTTCATACATTTCAATAACGGAAACGGAATAAAAGAAACTTATGCGTACCAGAATTTAATCATGATTACGATGCATATAAACATGAACGTTCGTCGCAATTATATCACTTATATATATATACAGGGTGTTCCAAAAGTTGTACATCAAACGAAGTGGGGAGGTAGCCAAGAACTTTTCCAACCAAAAAGGTTGGCTGCTTAGAATCCTCATAAGGTGGACTCATTTTCTTACTACAGGAACAAGCTTCGGTAGAACATTTCTCTTTGTAAATCAATGATAAAAACCTAGAGAAAACAAAATTATGAACCCAAAAATTATTACACATTCATATTATTCTAAGAACTCATTATGACAATTATAAAGACTACATTTCCATGCAAAAGCCACATCATCAGGCTACACCTCGAAAAAAAAATAATTCGCATACGGTAAGTTGTTTTTTTACTATTTTTTTTGCACAGCTGGGAATCGATTATTTGGAAATATTGAAAAAAATCATAGCTTTGGAATCGTTAAGAAACGGATCAACCTGTATATGATCTCTTTGGTTGGAAATGATCTTGGATACCTCTCCACTTAGTTTGAACCGCAACTTTTAGACCACTCTGTATGTATATATATCTCATCACCCAGGAAGATCATAGCCAGGTATGCGCTGTGTTCGGGGTTAACTCGATTAATCGAGGTGATAGGAACGACTCGATTTGCTGGACATGGGAGCCCGAGAGATTGAATGCACTTCGCATAATATCGCAGCTGACGCCTGTTGCAATGCAAGTGTAAAAAATTAGCCATTTATTGCGTGTATAATGGGTGATTGGGAAGGGCCCAGTATATAGGCTGAAAACTACACGGGGCATGAAGGAGGAGGAAGTGAAAGAAGAGAATGAAGAAGCCTGGCGGGATCGACCGTGCGGAAATTCCCGCCGGGCGACATTATCATGCTAGTTGTAGTCCGTGTAACAACAATGCGTGCGCATGACGGATCATCAGATCTGTGACCGATCGAGCTAAATGATCCTGCGGTGATTAATTACTTGCCCGGCAATCTTCCGTCATACTGAATCTATTCAACACGACGAACGGTACACGCGCGTGTACTCGTTTGGCCCGTTATGTAGCGATTTCGATCATGGCGGGTTCGCATTGACGCGAGTAATGAGCGCAATTTCCACGGGACAAATATATACTCGTATGTCCGTGTGTGCGCGTAATGAAACTTTTCTCCAGGCTTGGCGTCAATACTTGCACTATGCACGAGCGCGTGGTTTCTTTCGATGTCTCGTGACTTGCATTTATTAAGGTATTCCTTTTACTAACCCGAATATTTAACAATTAACTGATTTTCGTCTACTAAGTAAGTAAAAATACATGCTAGTGTGCTGGTAAAATTGCAAGCCAAGTTAACGAACGTCGAATAAAAAATTACGACTTTAAAAATCGTTTAATTCATGCAGCACTTTCTGTGCAGAAATTTCTTAAGGATACCAGAGTTCCCTAGAAGGGGTATCGTCATTGGAATCCATATGGCGCCCACTACGTAGCACAGGGGGGAAACATGGTGCCAAGAATTGGAAAAACGTATTTTAAATGCGTATCAACTACATTTTTCTAAAAATATTAAATACATATTTTCTCAGTTCGAACGATCTCCATTTAATTTAAATATAATTACTTAGAATAAATACTTAATCTACTTGAGTATTTATCAATTAAGTAGATTAAGTAGATTAAGTACAATAAGTACAATAAGTAGAATAAGGAAAATAGAATGTAAAGACAGGCAGGCCGAAGGAACGAAGGAGAGCGGCGAACGGAACAGAAGCCCTTTGTAACCCTTCGGGGATCAAATGAAGAATAATACAATACAATACTTAGAATAAATAACCTATATCACTTTTCTCCAAATATAAGTCTTTCAAGGTCTATATATTGTTTTTTTCGATTTTTTAAATTAAATGTAAAGAATTTTATTCGAAATTCTGTTATTAGAATTTATAAGTTTTGACAGTTATACAGTAGCTCCAATTTTTATCTAATCTTTGTCAGATCCTTGAATAACTGATTTCAGAAAACGTCCAGCGTCTCCAGCTGATACGGATCGGTAGGGTAGGGAGGGACATGTTGAGCAAGTTTGGAATTATAGCCCTGTAATTCCTTAACAGTCTGCCGTATAAAAATGAAACCTATTTTGCTCAATAGGAAATTTAACTGGGGAAAAAAGTCTGTAGACGAAATTCCTGTTATCCTTATTGTTTCACAGATAATCGTTCTCAAATAACTAAGGTCATATTTGCTGAACCTGGCCCGATAGTGGGGTAAGTTGAGCATGAACATGAGGTAAGTGGGATAAAGTAAGAATTGCATAAGAAATCAGGCGTATGCAACATTATTTCGTACAATGCAGTAATAAACCAACAGTTGCTTGTTAATTAGTTAAGTTTTGAAACACTAACATCAATTGCAATGTACTTTGAAATATTTTTTCTCATACAATGGTAGATGAAAATCTTTCAATCACGTTTTTTTTACTTTTGGGTGCAAAAATAATGAAACGTCCCGTCTTACCGTCTCCTGCGCTGCATGGCAACGGGCGATGGCGTGATGTGTTCCCCTCCATCATACCTCTTTTTACGCCACTGCATACACCCGCGTGCGGTGCTTAGTTTTCCAGAAATTTCGATTGCCCAACTTACCCGACTGCTCAGCATGCCTCTCCCCCTGCTATCTCCTGGTGATTTTTACATTCATCCCTGGGTTCCGATTCGATATCCAACTAGACCTTCTTCTAGAAGTTCGGGATTCTACCCTGGATCGTATGGAAAGTTTCTATTTGGATTCTGACTAGAGAATAATCCCGGATTAGTATCCTGGCTGGAATCCGATTTATGACCGTTACATTTCATTCCCCGATCCGATCCGATGTCTGACGGAATCCGGATTAAGAAACCAGGATCCTAGTCCGAATCGGACTGTATCCACGACAATATTTCTGCATGGTTATCCATTTGTTGCGTCGTTATAATTTCCAATTTGCCGTAGGAAATCAATAAAATTTGCATTTACTATAACGTCCGGTATATTTGCAATATCTTACACAGCAACTGTCGTATCCCATTTTTGATAAAACAATAAAAAAAATAATAATATCTAAAATCTCGTCCTACGCTCATACAGACTTGACAGATAAATAGCCGAGTTTATCGCAATTTTTATCCATTGCGAATGGCCGTGTTCGATTTCATTACCCCCATTCACTCTGCACGGAGTCAATAGATGTTCCATCGATAATAGAATTGACGGGTCGAGCAGGGAGCCGAAATATCCTAGCCACCTCAAAGCGTGCGGCGCAAACACCTATCGTGACAAAAAAACATGCGACTAGGAGAAAAAAAACAAAGAATGGATCGATGAAAAAGAAAAGGATCACAAGGAGCAGATTCCTCCGACCTATAGATCCGCCCCCGCTTCTCTCTTTCTCCATTTGTTCGCGGTATACTCTCCCGTAATTACAAGGGAGTGACTCGGCGCGACCATCCAGCTCGGAGTCTCCTCTCCGGAGATCCTGTGCTCTCTCTTCTCTCTTTACACGCTCGCACAGATACCCGATACAGTTTACTCTCTCATGCGGACTTCTTATCGTTCCCTCGTGTGTGTGGGTGTCTGTGTATCCGAATGGCCGTGAGGCTTGCTCGATCTTATTCTCTAACTATACTCTCCGCGCGATCGCAAGTCATTTAATCTCATGACACCGTTGATCGGCCTTTTTCTTGAGCTCTACCGAGCGGTGCTCCTTCGTGCGCGCTATGCTCCTGCGCTGCCGTTGTTACCTTCTCTCGTCATTCCACCACACAGCGAGCAATCTGACCTCCCTTGCCCTGGCAAAAGCCCTATCATCGTATATCTATATGTCGATAGGTGTATACGCGATCTGCTCGTTTCATTAAGGATTCTTGGTAACCGCATTGACGACGTAACGGTAACGAGTATACTTACCAACGATTTGTTCTTGAACCCCGCGTCGCGTCTTCAAATGATTCGAGATTTTATGACGAGACGAAACGGACTGTCGATAGTTATTGGGGAAGGATAATAACGTAACGATTCGATAATGGGGCATAGTTGCTTTGGTGCTCTCGGACCTTGCAATATTTATTTTTTTCTATTTAGGGGAAAGGCGACACCGGAGGACTTACCCTTGCACCAAATCTCAATTCTTATCAAAGTATTCCTTCCACCAACTCGAATAATTGACTATTTCCCGATTTTCGTCTACAATTAAGTAAAAATACATTCCAGCATGCTGGAAAAATATCAAGCCAAGTTATCGAACTTTAAACAAAAAATTACGACTTTGAAAATTGTCTAATTTATAAAGCTCTTCATTGAGATGACACGTTGGCCACATTTCTATATAATAATTTATATGCTATACTAGCTGTCGCCCGCAGCTTCGCCCACGTGGAATTTGCCTCATAGAAACTTAATTACCAGTTGCACACCTTATTAGGGGTTGTTTAAAAAAATCCTAAATCATGCGTTTTGTTATTTGTTTTGAAGAATATCTATACCAAGTTTCAAGTTGATACATGCAAGGAATACAATTTTCCATACAAACTTTTACACTTCATTTCATTCCCTTAGCAGTTTATTTTCGTAAAAACCTTTCTTAGTGTACCTCTAAACCTTCTAATGAACATATCGTTCAAATTTTATGTTTCTATCTTCAGTGGTTTTGGCTGTGCGTTGTCTATATGTCAGTCAATCAGTCAGACACTCACGGAACTCTTTTTTTTATATGGTTATCCATTTGTCAATAACAAATGATTGAAATTGCTTTTTCCTACTCTATCATGGTTTATAACATTTCTTATCGCATGACCAGATAATTTTTTTCACATATTTATCCATTCCACAGTAACAAACGATTGAATTTGTTTTTTTCTGGTCGAAAATCTAACTTTATTTTTCTACATTTCGCCATTTTTGAAATTTTTACAATTTCACAAAAGTATCCGGTAATACGAAAGTTTTACTATTGTACCAGAAGTAATTTTTTAAATATTCCATTCCAGATTAGCCTGGTTGCTAGAACCACCTACACCGTTGGGCATGCAGCAACGGAGACAACTTCACTTAAGGCCTTAGGCCACTCTAGAGGCCAAAAAGAAGGGCATATTTTGTGATTGTTTTTCAGTGAAACCATAAAATAAATCGGAATTACAAAATAGGGGTTTTATTATACACGTTATTGACTATACAAAATTATTTTTTCACAGCGATACATGTCAAAATGGCGACTGTGCAGCATTTTTCCGATGACGCCTTTAGTTCTGGAAGGTCAACGGCCGGGCCAACAGATTCTATAATTTTTGAGTTATGATGAGACACTATAGTTTTTTTGATTATATATAAGAATAGCTATAGAAGTACGTAGGATTTTTTTGATATATTGTTTTTGTCAAAATGACGCATTTCTAAAACAAAAAGTATTAAATGCCATGAGAAAATCGTCAGAAAATTGTTTATAAAAAAGGAACTATGCAATATAATAAAAGAATCCTACGTAATGCCTCAAAAAATGTAATTATAAACGTACAGTTGAAATTTCGAGTGAATCGGTTGACATTTGTTTGAGTTATGAATCCGTCCGACTTGAAAAATATAGTTTTGAGATAAACGCGTTTAAAGTTAATAGAAAGTCACGACATGAATCAAGACGGGTTGCGCTAGAATTCGAAAATCGAGTACTTAGAGATTTTTCACACCCACAATCTTTTGGAATATAATTTTATAGGTACTAAGGTACATTTAAAAAAAAATCGATTTTTGGAAAGTTCTAGTGTGGCCTAAGGCTTTAAGATAGGTACAGTCACGTTGAAAGGTTTATTTTCCGCTCAATCGATGAAAGCTTCGAAATATTGTAATGATAAAAACGCCTAATATAACCATGACCTAATCCTCACTTTTGTATCAGACTATCTATTCCGACTACTTATACGTAGATACTCGACGTATACGGATATGCACACACTACTGTAATCGAGTTCTAGTCTGCTCCAGTCGCTTCGTGACGCTAGCGTCGCTAGACATTGCTTAATTTAAATCGCTATATCTCTGAAACTAGACGGTCAAAATTCATGATTTTTGTTTACCCACTTCGTCATATGTTTCTCTGCAATTGTGAATTAAAAAAAAAATCTGTAGAAAAGTTTCGAAGTTATTGCGTGAAATGTGAAATTTTCCACTGCTCCCCATAAGAACACGGGTAAAACTATGAAATCTATGATTGCTTATATCTCGAAAACGGAACGGTGAATCCTTTCAAAATTTAGCAGTTAATCATTTAATAGTGTCCTGAATGAGTCTTCAAAATTAAAAAAAATATATCTATAGAAAAACGCCTTGGCAAGACTACTACCTTAAATAATAATGATGTCATTGTTTTCCAATGTTATTCAATGTAATAAAAATTGAAACTCGGTATGCCTATGTATTAAGGCGAAGTAGAAGGTGTACCACGTGACACATGAGTGCGAGAGAGATAGCTAAAATTTTCCACCCGAGATTTCTCAAAGATAAATAATTTTTAGGGCAAAAGAAAATCGTCAAGCTCTGTGTCAGGATATTCTCCAGAGCCTGATGCTTTGTTTTTCCTCAAAAGCCTTTAGCATTTATGAGAAAACTGGGTTCGAAAATTTGAGAGGTTATGTTGACCTTGTACATGCTCTTAATTGTAGGTAAAATCCCGACTTCGTCATTCCAATACCTCAAGAGAAAAAAAAATTGAAAATCGACCTAATTCTTGGTTTAGCAGACCTGCCAAATATCGAACAGAAGCTTAGTAGGCCAAGATTCAAGACTTTGATTAGCACAAGTCATTCCTCTCGGTGCGCTATAATACAATAAACACATATTGCACTATTTTCCCACTTTACAAATCCTCCGAACAATGCAGCCTGGATGTTGTGGCGGGCATTTCCTCATTGGCTATATTGGTCCTTGCGGGATAGCCGTTCGTCCAAGGACGCTTTACGTATACAGGAATCTCGCGTGTCCGCGGCTGCAAGAATTTGGAACAGATCGGAGCGCTCCGATAGGGTATGTAAAATAAAAGCCCCCCCCCCCCCCCCCCCCCCCAAAAGAGCTGTTACCAACGGTAGGTACAAATCGCGGAGGGAGGAGGATCACAGCGGTTAAAGGCGCGCGCGTATCATCAAGAGGCCACGTGGCGTGTGCGCGTTCCCGTGATTGCAGAGTTCGCGGTCCGTCATTACGTGACCCGACGGTATGACCTTTTAGCTGAGACCCCCGCGGCCGGCACGCTACTCGCGTGAATTCGAACTCGCGCGCCATATACATTCGCGCACATGCATCTTCTTTTGAGCCTCGTTTCTCTCTTGCCCGTATATAACGATGCTTCGTAGACGTGATACCGCAAGAAGACTCTCCACGTAATCTCGTATCGGGATGACGGCAAAGTCAACCCCGGGCAAAAAGGAACCGTCATATATTGGAGAACAACGCGCACGTGAAGTGGTCTTGATATTGCAAACTCTTGAGATGAAAGCGCTTGGTTCTCTCATGCGTTCACTTTATTGAAAGGAAAGAGATTAGGTTAGGTTAGGTTTATTTGTTTTCTTGGAGAAAAACTTCTTCTGGCACACCATTCTTATTTTTCGTACAATAAAAGGAAAAAATACCAGGAAATAAAAGAGAAGCTCGATAGAAGAACAAAAGAAAAATTTATGAACAAAATAAAAATACAAATGAAAATATGCGACGATAAGGAATAAGAGAGGATAAAAGGATTGCTGGAATTCATCTATCCGAATAAAACAGTTCCGTGAATGAGTGACTGAATCCCTGACTGAAACCGCTGGGGATAGAAACATGAAATTTTGAAGATATATTCGTTGGAAGGAGTAGAGGTGCACTAAGACAGGATTTTTGAAAATCAACTCTTAACCCTCCGCGGTCACCCGGGGTCACAATAACCCCAAGCACAACTTTAAGCCAGCATTACTATAAGTTTTTGACGGCCACTTTTTATAATAAATCGCTCATTTTTCATGATTATCCTTCGTTAATTCACTCCGAAATGAGTATTCAGATATAAGAATAAATACTTTTTTTTTAAACGCCCACTATGGGGTTATTTTTTTCTTAAACTATCATATCTTAAGAGTAAAGTCTAAAATTTTATTTAAAAAAAATTGAAAATTGCAAGAGTCATGATTTTTTTTTAGTGAAAAAGGGTTTTTTTACGCATTGACCATTAGCTGATATTTTCCGCCATTCTAAAATTCGATAAAAATATAATATTGAGAACGCCACATTCGAGAATATTCCAACGAATATCCTGAATTTTTACGAGTCACTGGGAACGATACGGTCAACGCGGCAATAATTTAAACATGGCTGAGGTCATTGCGACCCCCCTATGACCAGCACGTTATAGTAGAACGTGTGACCACGAAGGGTTATTGAAGTGAAAAGTGGTGTAAAAGTTTGTATGGAGAATTATATTCCTTGCGTGTATCAACTTGAAACTTGGTATCAATATTCTTCGAAACAAATAATAACACGCATATTTTAGGAGTTTTTTGAACAACCCTTAATTAGGGGTGCAATGTGGTTTTAAAGTTTGTATGGGAAAATCAAACTCTTTGCAATTATCTCAATAAAATTCGGAAGATATGTTCCTTGAAGGGTGTAGAAGTGCACTAAGAAATGATTTTACGAAACTCAACTCTTAACGGGGTAAAATGGGGTGAAAAAGTTAGCATCGAAAATTATATTCCTTGCGTATATCAATTTGTAACTTTGAAGATATGTTCCTTGGAAGGTGCAGAGGTGCACCCAGTAAGGATTTTTCGAAAATCGACTCCTAAAAGGATGAAATGGGATGTAAAAGTTTGTATAGAAATTAGATTTTGATCAATTATTATTATTCGAGCTAAACTATTTAATGGCGTTTATTTTGGGATAAATTGTCATTATTTTGTCTTTTTTCGATTTAAGTGGAATCTGTCCAGAAACATCCCTGCCCTAAGGCCCTAATGGCATGAAGCCAAATTCGACGCGGGCAAAGCCACGGACGGAAGCTATAGTTGTAAAATAAAATGAATACTCTTAAGAGCTCAAATGTGCCCTCAGGCTTTTCACAATCCCATCCCTTCCATCCTCACCCCACAATTGCCAAATTTTTTTCCTCAGTTTTATATAGACTCCCTTCCCCCTTCCAGCGACCCTTGCTCGCTCGTTTTCTAATCTACTACTGCGATGCATTTCTACGAGGGCACAAGGAAACTAGCAAATCTGTGCCAATACTGAGGGCTATATTTTCACTGATTTTCGTTCAACATCGGGAGGTAAGTAAAACCGCATGCAGTCTATCGAGACGGTGCGCAAGCCCGTGCGCAGTTAAGCGGTCACCGATCCATGTATTGGTCCAGGCCAACGGCAGATCAATGAAACCGCACACTGACCGTGCGTCCAAGACTCTCGGTGCTTTTACAATATATATATATATATATATTATGCCTGGAGCGAGGACTCACGTTTTATATCTCGAGAAGCGAGAGAGCTCGCGCGAGAGGAAACTTTACTCGAGATTCGACCTTAACGCTTGTACGCGGCAAATCCCGTAACGGATATCCTATATCTTTGGAAAGGATCTTTCGCCGGGCTTTTTCACGCTACTCGACAGTAGATCTCTCGCAAGGTGTACGTTATACCGAGAAATACTTCGTGAACTATAATAGATAGACGAGAGCATTACGCGCAGTCTATACGAGAGCGAGATGGAAAGCGGCGTCAGCAAATTGACCGGGGAATGCTCCCATGGATATGCACAATCGACGCTACGCTTGCTAATAAACAGGCATTGCCCACATTATTTTCGCGGATTGAATGGAGTTGATTACGCCCTCGCGTGTTTTTTTCCCCGGGATACCGCGTTTGGATTCATCGTGCAAATCTCGTACGAAGCGAGTTCGAAAGGGTGCGGTGAAAACCTCGTCGACCGCGGGGCTGATTCAGCTGACCTTTGATATCTGGAATATTTTATCTCTCATCGTCGTTGATTCTTATTCAATAATTACTTTTCACGAGAGGCAAAAGGCGCTTCGATGAAAGAATAAAAAAAACGTCATTGACATCACTGCAAACCCAAGTGTGTTGCTTTAACACAGCTACATGTGGTCACTTTTTATACATTTTCGAGTGTGTAATTTCGGGACTCGCTTCATGCGTATCGTATTACACACTTAAGTGTATTATTTGCTGTGTTATATGATTACTTTTTACACACTGCATTGCGTGTTGGTCCAAGGCATCACAGCCCGTCTACTAAATGTATAGAATATTTCATAGGTCTCAAATAAAATGAAATACTCAACTTCGAATTCTACATCACTGATTTTATTATTATCATTCGTCATTCCCAAACGTCCGAAAATGATTTTTTTCGAAAAAAAACGCTGCCTCTACGCTATCGAGTACTCGTAGCATTTTATTGTTTAATCGCAGATATGGAATAACAGATAAAAGTAATTTCTATAATTATTTGTTGTATCACATAAACTATATCAAATAGTTAAGGTCATTGTGATAATTAAAGAGTTTTGTCAAATGTCATGATATACTGCAGCCTCTCTAATCGGCACAGTGGCGAAATCGGCTTCACGTCACACTTGCAAACATAGAGGTTGTGCACTATCCACTCAAGCCGACTCTGCCCAGCTGACGTAGCGGATAGCAGTATCCCTCCAATAAGTACCACTCTTATTGTCTAGCATGCTTTGAACCTGACGGTAGGGCTTGGCGCTTCTCCCACTATGCGCTACACCGATCGATTTTTGGCACCTAGTGGGGGGCTGATTTCATTTATGGAGGTGCCGTTCGCAGAGGTTGCAATGTATAGACTTTTTCAAACACAACCTATATATAGTTTCTCCCTCTTTCTTGCTTTTAATATATATATATATATATATATATATATATACCACGCTCCTCCATTTCACGTAAAAACTATTCGATGTATACATATAAGACAGTAGACAGATCGTTGAAGAATACGTGGCATAGGAAGGGGCGGGGGTATGAGGGAGAGAGAGAGAGAGAGAGAGAGAGAGAGAGAGAGAGAGAGAGAGAGAGAGAGAGAAAGATATTAGCACGATAATGTAATTTTTAATCGTTATATTAAAATTAACGAGCCCACTTCGATTAGTTTCTTTGAAATAGGTATTAAGTATCTTAAAATTGACATATCATGTTAGTATCAAGTACATTCAAATTGACATATAAATTTTCATATACTTAATGCGGATCCACTGTTTAAAAATACTCACAAATGTGCTGAATTTCACTGTAACACACATAAATACACGTTTTAAGACACTTTTAAGACAATTGTATTTTCAATTCTTTATGTGTTTGAATTCTCTATAACACGCATAAGTGCGTGTTTTCTTCAAGTTGTGTATGGCATTTAGACATTTTCATTTCTAAAATTATACACCTTACGTGTAACAAATAGGACACATAGATTTGCAGTATTTGGTGAAAGGTAACGATCTTTTTGTTTCAATTAATCCCCCCGCCCCCCATCCCGACCCCGTCCCGTCCCGTCAAGCACGAATGTACGTGGACTTTCTTCGTATAAATTTTTCATGCGTTCACCACACTTGGTGGAGATCTTGATTCGGAAATTCTCGAAACACGTACAATTGCAACCGAACTCGTAATACTCGAGGATAATTGGTTGAAGTTCGCGCGATACCAGAACGGAAATGGCGTGTTCACGCTGCCGTGGGCAAAAATTAAATTCATTATCCTTCGTTACCTCCGGCGTGACCCGCCAGATATCCTGTACACACACATACGCACAACGTACGTGTACAGGTGGGAAAAGGTTATTCTGAAGACATTCGCCATCAAGGACCGTCCTCAAGATAGCCAATTTTCCGAATCGCCAACATAGCCAAAGCACGAATGTCTTGAAAATCAACTTTAGATAAATCCAACCTCATTTATACGAAGGTCATTTCAAGGATTGTCCCGCCTCCAGACTTAACGAGTCGATGAAAAAAAGACCAGAGTTGTGCTTCGAAATAGCCAGATGTGCCGATAGTCAACGTTAAATAGGGTTGAAAATATCCTTACCCTGTACAGATATACAAGTGTATACATTGACGTGTATAATAGACTGTACAAGTCGGGCGATATACCGGAGGCCAGTCAAGGAGGAGTTGAGAGAGTCATGAGTTGCTCCCACAGAGGATCCGACCTCGTGACCCCATCAGCCGGGGCCCCCTGGCTCTCAGGGGGCCTATTGTTTATAGCAGCTCGCTGGAGTGTGCGAGGCGCGTATCCCGCGAGGGCCTCCCGAAGACGCGGGGCCCTCTTCGCTCTTCGACTGTAGACACACTCTTGGGTCTGCTTGCTGCTTGCGACGCTATTGTTTCCTTTGCGGTCCTCATTGTCTTTCGGCCTTCTTGGGCACATAACCTCGCAACTTCGTGGCAGGGATACACGGAGAGACGCTCGTGCGACACAATGTGCACACACATACGCGTGTGACATGCGCGTGGATTCGCGTGCCACTATCAAAAACTTCGTACTACTCCCCCACCGGCCCGTGCGAATTTGACTCTTATGTTCCAACTTCCCGATGGGGATTCAAAGGATCACCGCATTGAATGCCTGTACTAAAACGTCACGCTCCTACATTGAATTCTAATCGGGATTCCTCATTGGAAGCCAATGTACGATCTCATGTGAATCCTGAAGTATAATCACGTTATCGAACGGTATCTGAATTCTTGATGGATCCCATTGCCCTCAGTTCGTTGAAAGTTCTGAACAAAATATATGGAGATACAAAATGAGCGGTTCTTAATCCTTTGTATCACCGTGTGACTGTTCTGTAACTGACCAACTAAGTTCTCACAAAATCTCATATTGACATTTGATCCTTTTTAAATTAATGTCAAACTACGCCCACAAACCGTTCTATGGTCTCTAGTGCAATCCATGCAAACGAGATTACGTAAGTTGGATCGAAATTTGTTCAAAGTTCACTTGTCGCGAGATTGCAAGATTCGAGGGTGCGTGAATTTTGCGAAGATCGAAAAACATATCAATGTCACAAACGTTGTGTGAAAAATGTGGCGTGGCTTTGTGCTACTAAAGGGAGTCTCAAAATTACCTGAAATTTTGAAAAGAGCGCCATTTTTTGTGTGGAATATAGAGTACTAATCTTTGACAACTGGCATCAGGAAGTATTGAGGTTTAGTCATGGAGAATTACACGATCGAGCAACGCATCGAAATTATGAAAATTCCAAATTCATTGGACTTCTTTCTTGGGGATTTTCTGAAAGAAAAAGTGTATGCCAATGATCCACAGACCATTGTGGATCTCAAGAAAACAATTGGACGCACTATTAATGAAATTAGTCCGCAATTATGCCAAAATGTTATTGAAAGTTTCGACAAAAGAGTGAACTTTTGGAAACAGGCACGAGGAGGCCATTTATCGGATATTGTGTTTTACACATAACCTCCATGTTTGTACCTTATATTAAAATAAAGATATTCGTACTATTCAAATAAATAATACGTTTTTTTAATAAATAAAAATGTCAGGTCATTTTGAGACACCCTTTAAAAGCGAAACAATTGCCTCGAAGCATTCCATACATCATAAAGGAACATTACGATACAGTGTAACATGTCTATCACACTCCCTTTATTGCTTTATAACAAGCCCCCTGATTATATTTTTCAAACAACTAAATAATACGTGTTTTTTATTGATTAAAATCTACCATACAGTAACCTATTTCCAAATTTTTACGTTGTGGAGTTATGAGGTGTTAAAAAAGTAAGAAGCTTATCTTAAAAAAGTATAAAACGCTTTCAAAGGTATATCTCAAAAATCGATTTGAATCACATTATTGGTTGGATCATTTGAGTCTAGTGTAATTATCGTGTGTTATTTATTTTACTGCACTTTGACATAATATTACCACACGTGTATACGCTTACGAAGCGTGCATGTTAAGTTTCAACACGCCGAGATTTTTCTCGTACATTTTCACATATTTTCGATTCCAACGTAGTGAGAATTCTCAAACGGCATTGGATCCCAATGAGGTCGTCCTATGTGTGGTGCCCCTAAGAAAACACTCTATAGATGTAGTAGCAAGTCCTCAATAAATTTGTGCGAGGGATCACGAAAATATATTTTTCTTTATAAACCCAAACAAATCCGGTTGAGAATTTCCAATAAAAAATTCTCAAATGACATCAATCGGGAAATAGCGCGGAATTCACTTGGATTCAAATGTGGACTCCCTACGTGTGTCATCCATGTCAGATGCCTATAGGGATGTGGTAGAATATACAGGGTCCCCAACAAATTTCTACACGAGGACTGCCTCATAGGTCATATAGAGTTATAAACTGCGACCCAATTATGGCCAAGTAATTGCTCAATCCGTATCGGACGGCTGTCGGTGGAATTGCACGAACATCTGGGCCGTTGGTCTTCGCGCAATCCACACGAGACTAGAGAGATAAGACGAGTACGCCGCCACAGCGGGAAATAAGTACACACGGGTACACTCCTGGGACAGTTTTGCGCGCGCGACCCTCCCTCGAGTACCTGATCGGTCGCTGCACCAGAATTTACTCTACCTGTGTGAGAAGAGGCGGCGAACGGCGCAGCGCTAATTAATTGCCTCTTTCAGCAAATTGCCTGTATCTTCTCGACTTTCTTTCTCTTTTGTAACTATTATATTAATCATGTCTATGTTTATATACATATATTGCGTGCATGGCAGCAATGGATTTTGGGGTCATGCCAGGGTTTTTATAAAAAGCACTTTTTTTGGATATCAGGAGAACGCCTGGTTTCTATGTAGTTTAATACATATTCAGAGTCACGCAGAAGAAAAAACGAAAAATAAAGTCAGTTTGTAATTAGCGCTAATGGAACATCATTGAGTATTTACCGAGGAAGTTCCTCGTAAATGTTCAATAGTATCGCGTACCAGTGTCCATTTAAACAGAAATTCCCACATTTTAAGGTTTTACTTTATAAATCCCGATGGAACAAAGTGCAGGGGAATTTTGGAAGCGTTCATTTTCACATACCAAAGGTGCAAGCAAAAACCTTCACACTTTTTCACGTCAATTTCGCTCAAACAGGCAGAACGCGAACATTTTCAACGGTGATGAAAATCGTCTCGGCATCGCAACCCTACTGTCTTAAGGACCGTCTGCACAAGCTTGAGATTCCAAAAAGATGATTTTTTTTTATTGCATCGTTATATGGCATAGGGTCTTAACTTTAATTTACAACAAAGACTTTGTAAAAATTCTAAAATTTGACCGAGTTATGTCCATTTTTGTGAAAAGTCATTTGTGTAAGTTGTATCTCAAAATCTATTAGTCCAATCTATGTCAAACTCGGACGGAGCATAGTTTATAACGTTTTTTTTATCGTATGACCGGATGGTTATTTTTATATGTTCATACGTTTGATGAAAAAAAAATATCACCGTTGTTTTTTATGTTACAAACTGAACTTTTTTTTACCCCTTGTTATTCACGTAATTTATAAAAAAAAAATTTAACTATCCGGTCATACAAAAGTTTCATTCTTATACTAAAGGCACATTTTTAAACTTTTCATTTCCGATCATCGTAGATGCCAGAACCACCTACACTGATTGGCAATACAGCTACGGCGGCACTTTGTTTAAATAATAACAAGTGCATTGTTTATAAATAATTGTCAATTTTAATACACCTATATATATAAATCGTCGAGGAATGAATGGGGGAAGAGTATTTTTCGCTGGTACGCAGGCTTTGGTCAGAAGTGAAGGATCTCATTGCAACTAACTAGCTCCCCAAGACCGTGAGGAATGCGTTGTCGTTAAGGTAGTAGTCTCGCTAAGGCGTTTTTCTATAGATTTTTTTTTAATTTTTTGGATCCATTCAGGACACTATTAAGTGATTACCTGCAAAATTTCAAAAGGTCTCACCGTTGTGTATTTGAGATATTGGCAATCAAAGATTGCACGGTTTTACACGTGTTCTTATGGGGATCAGTGGAAAATTTCACATTACACGCAATAACTACGAAACTCTTCTACTGATTTTTTTTTATTCTCAATTACAGAGGATAATATGGCGAGGTGGGTAAAACAAAATCATGAATTTTGACCGTCTAGTTTCAGCGATATAGCGATTAAAGTTAAGCAATGTCTAGCGACGCTAGCGCCACGAAGCGACTGGAGCAGACAAGAACTAGATTACAGTAGCGCGTGCACATCCGTATACACATAGTATCTACGTATTAGTAGCCGGAATGGAAAGTCTGATACAAAAGTGAGGATCAGGTAAATATAATATTAGGCGTTTTCATCACTACTTTATAAGTTTTTGCATCCTGATAAGATGTACAACCTACATTATAAGGATATTTCGCAATGTTTCGAAGCTTTCATCGATTGAGCGGAGAATAAACTTTTTAACGTGACTGTGGCGGGACTACTACCTTAAGGTATTTCTTTTCTACGACGTATAGGGGAAATTAGTTAAGATGCAAATATTAGGGTGACTAGTGTCTTCGATTGGTGAGCGCCGACAGGAGAAGAGAAAGAGAGACAGGAAGAAACGCATGCAAAATGAGGCAAAAAGTCGCTTTACATCGGGCGACACGATGATGGGCTGCGATACTGCGCGATAAAGTGTACATGCACCGAGGGAGGCAAGAACGAAAGAACGGGAAGCGATGCGTGGACGCGGATGAACATCGGCGCCGTAATAACAGTGATTGGTGTTGCAAGGCCAGGTAAAGTATAGGAGAGAGGGGGGGGGGGGAAGAGATAAGGAAGGAGAGAAAGAGCAAGAAAGGGAGAGAGAGAGAGACAGAGAGAGAGAGAGAGAGGGAAGGATGTTTGTGGGGACGATATATAACTCCGTCTTCCTGCGTATTAGTATTTATGTAGGTACTCCTTTGCAGAGCGTTCATATTCCTCGAGGGGGAGGTGGAGGGAGGGGGGATTTCCAACACCGGGTACCGCCCTTTCCTCATCCCTACTCTTCGGCAATTGCCTCACTTATAAACTCTTGGGTCACCCAAGTACCACGTACATATAAACCATGGACTGCCATCAACTTTTCCATCCTTCTGTTACCCAGCCGTGAACGTCCAATGGACTTTATCCCTCTTTTTGGTCCTTTATTCGCGCGCAGGTGGCTTCACGATCCATAAGAAAATACGTTGCTGGAGCATAAGATGAGAGAGAGAGAGAGAGAGAGAGAGAGAGAGAGAGAGAGAGTGAGTGAGAAGGGAGGGAAGTTATCGGCCGGGAGTTCACCATGCGATGAACACGCGAAGACACCACGCTCGCGCACGCGGCCACATCCTCTAATGACAACGTACATGTGGATCAACGTAATGATGATGGCCGGGTCTTGTCTCGCTTTTGCATGCGATCTATAACGTCCTTTTCTCCGCTCTTTTATTCATCTTCTCTTTCTTTTTCTATCTCCGGAGCGCGCGTACCGGCACTTGCTCTCGACGCGTCCGAGTGCATCCGTGCGTAAATTCCTCTTGGGCGATCACACTGCAGGCTGCACTTGGCAAGGGATGGTAGCGGCCATCGATTGCCAGTCACGGAATGTAAGGCTGACGCAGCCACACGGTTTGATCAAACGTTGAGAAGATTCATCACGCATGGTCCTAAACGTTTTATGTGTCGAATACAGTTATGAGGCACATACTGAGAAGATCAAAGGCAGAGCAAGATCTAATGAGACATCGGGTCGTTCCAAACGCAGAAATGCCATCAATCGAATAGTTTAAAAGAGCTGAAAAAAAAATTACTTTGAGGTGACTAACTCGCATCCGACAACTAGTAAGTCCGCTTTGCAGTTGACCCAATGAAACACTGTATGGCAAAATCGGCATTACTCCAATGTTAAATGGAGTTCAGTTGTTAAGGTAGTAGTCTCGCTACCGTCACGTTAAAAAGTTTATTCTCCGTTCAATCGATGAAAGCTTCGAAATATTGCGAAATATTCTTATAATGTAGGTTGTACATCTTTTCGGGATGTAAAAACTTATAAAGTAATGATAAAAACGCTTAATATAATGTTTACCTAACCCTCACTTTTGTATCGCAAATACTCTGCGTATACGGATATGCACACACTACTGTAACCTAGTTTTAGTCGGCTCCAGTCGCTTCGTGGCGTTAGCGTCGTTAGACATTGCTTAATGTAAATCGCGATATCTCTGAAACTAGACGGTTGAAACTCATGATTTTTTTTACCCACTTCGTCATATGTTCCTCCGTAATTGAGAATTTAAAAAATCTGTAGAAATGTTTCGAAATTATTGCGTGAAATGTGAAATTTTCCACTGCTCCCCATAAGAACTCGTGTAAAACCATGAAATCTTTGATTGCCAATATCTCGAAAACGGAACGGTGAATACTTTTGAAATTTTGCAGGTAATCATTTAATAGTGTTCTGAATGAGTCCTCAAAATAAAAAAAAATCTATAGAAAAACGCCTTGGCGAGACTACTACCTTAACAAGTCAGTTCGCAGCGAAACAAATAGGAAACGTACGATCATTGTCTATCGAGCTGCCGAAGACATGACGCGCAAACATAGGTAACAACGAGACCTCGTGTTCCAAAGGCTACAAGTGATGACCATCGAATGAACATTAAAAGAACAGCGGTAACACTATAACTGCAGGAGAAAAAAAAAGCATCGTCGGTAGCCCGTTGCCAATTCTATAAAGGTGAGAGTATAGAAATCAGCCTCCGTACGCGCAAAGGGTCCGCAAAATTGTAAAACATAACTGTTCGACTCACGATATGTTATACATAGATGCATATGTTATTTTGACAGGAATATACTTTTAATTGCTTTTCAATATTAATAGAAAGTATGCAATATAAATACGAGAAGAGATTTTTAAGTATATCGAGTTTATTAAAATAAACATTTATTAATGTTTTTTTCGCAAATCTCCACACCGTGTATATTTAATGTAAATTTGTAATAGTTTTATAGTGTCTTCCATTATCGGCATACTAGCTTCGGCCTGCTGCTTTGCCCGCGTGAAATTTGCCTTCAAGCTATTAGGTGTTTGGGTTGAGTACTTCAATATCGCAATGCATCCCTAATTGAAGGTTTAAAAAAAAATCCTAAAATATGCGTTTCATTCTTTCTTTTAAAGAATATTTGTACCAAGTTTCACGTTGATACACGCAAGGAATACAATTTCCTGTACAAAATACTACACCTCATTTCACCCCCTTAGGAGTTGATTTCCGAAAAATCCTTTCTCAGTGCACCTCTACACCTCCTAGGGAACATATCTTTCAAATTTAATATTTCTATCTTCAGCAGCTTAGGCTGTACGTCGTCAATGTGCCAGTCAGTCAGTCCGTCAGTCACGCAACTGTTTAATATGTATATATACTTTTTTTAAATGTATAAATACAAGATTTTATATGTTTTCATATGTATAAAATAAATAAATAAATACAAAATTTTATATGCATAAATAGAAAACAATTTATAATTTAAAAAAGTACCAATCTCAATGCTATTTGTATACACCTGTGAGTTATTTTCTTTGTTTTTCGAATACTCACGATTTTTGTGCTCTGTTTGTGACTGAAAAAAATTTGGTCTCGTCATCTGTCAGTTCTCTAAATAGTATATATTCTCCCACAATATTTCTTTTCTTCAACATATTGTGCATCCAAAATCGTCGTTTTTTTTTCTTTTTAACCTAGCTTCTTCATCTAATATAATAGAAGCTAGGATTAAGTTTTCGTCAGACCACATTTCGTCAACACGCACACTACTTCCATCTGAACGAGACTGATCAAGAACGGAAAATGTGAATAGACAGAAATGGACATAAACGTATATGTACTGGTTATGGAACAGATGTGGAATGTAAAGTGAGAATCAACATTGAAGAATCCGCGTCGTCAATGTACTTGAAATCGGATCAACGATCGGATCGCCCCCCCCCTTCCCCGCAAAAAAGCAACAGTGTCTCAACGTAACTGAATGTTTGCCCGGGACATATTGTGACCGACAAAACCCTACCATCTGTCCCGCGATCCAATTATTTCGGCATTTCGGCCGCGAGTCCCGTCCATTCTTTTCACCGCGCGGTTATGTGCATTTGATTAGAAGAGGCCGCGCGCGCGCGTGCACCGTTGGCGCATTCGCGTTGAAGAGTCCGCGAGTGCCAGAGGCTCTTGAGGTAGATGCGCGACGTTGAAGAAGGGAGCAGGACCAGCGTTTGGTGGGTTTCTCGGAAATCCATGCCCAGGAACCCCGTCAGCACCCAGGGAAGAGAACGAGAAGGCGAGGAAGGCGATGAAGAAAAACGACGAAGGATGAAAGGGCGAAAGAGCAGGAAGAGGGCGAATGGGGTAGACGCTGCGGTGTTGCAGACGCACGCGCCGGGGGCAACCAGGAGGCCTCTCTCGCGCGCGCTCTGTAATCACTCCTCAGAGTCAGTGGAGAAAGAGGGAGACCAATAGGGAGAGTAGGAGAGAGAGCCTGAGGAGGGGTGGGGGGAGAGCAAAAGCAGCGTACACACATGAGTTTGGGTCGGAGCGAAATCCTTTGCGGTATATAAGGATCTACACACGTATAAATATGCATCAACACTGTATGCAAACCATTCTTCGGGAGTGCGGAGAAGGATAGAGCGAGGGGAGGTAAGGGGCCTTTGGATCACGTATACAATTACTGTGTTGGAGGGGCAAGGGGGGTGCGGCCAAGACTCACTCTCTCTCTCTCTCTCTCTCTCTCTCTCTCTCTCTCTCTCTCGCGATAGTCAGCAGCGTGATACAAGAATATGTGCGCTTAGCATCGGGAAGCCTCACAGCGTAAGAGGGAGTGAGATGGGCGCCCAAGCACGCGAGTGCATACTAATTCACCCCCACGGGAGCATTGGATATTGCGATTATATTGGTTGAATGTACGCGTATGTGATGACGATGATGCTCGTACTCACGGATACATCCAAAGTGCGCTATTCGCATGCTGAGTCCGTTGTCGATGCCAGCATTCGCACAGTGTGCGCGTGTGCGTCTACATACGTTGTACGTGTACACTCTCGGGCGAAAATGCACTTGGAGGCCTGCACACATCTGCGTAATTGTCCCCGCCGGCGGCATTTGAGGCCGAACGCGCCGTGAGGAACCTCTCCGCCCTCTTTGCCGGACAGAGTTAAGTCTTGTCGTACAGTGCGATGCAAAAACTTGCCCTCCTATACACAGTGCAGAAATTTGTTGGGGTGTCCTCAGATCTTACATCCCTATAGGGATTTCACAGGGACGCCGTACGTAGAGAGTCCACATTGGAATCTAAGTGGATTACGCGGTTTCTTTCAATTGACGTCGGTTGAGAATTTTTTGTATTTCTCAACCAATATTTGTTGCATCTGCCAGAAAAAGATATCCTTTCGTTATCCCGTGGAAAAATTTGATGGGAAGTCACAAGATGCATCTACCTATAGAGATTTGATATTGCATCGTTGCAATGCAACAATAATTCTTTTTAATTGTTCAAATTTATGTTTTTTTTTTGCCGTTTTAGGCTCAACGAATCAGTCAAACTTTTTTATGTATTCTTATTAGAAATTAACGACCTCAATTTGTGAAAAGAAAGGCTTTGAATGATGAGGAAAATAAACCCTCCGCCAGCAACCTATTGTTTTTACTACGCCGCCGGCAACCTATGACGATATCGTCATCGGCTATTTATAACCCACTTGAGAGTGTCCGAAAATTCCCAAAAAATTCGGGGAATCAGTTTTGGGTCTCATCTCAATATTCCAGCAGTTTCCATTTCAAAATGTTTAAGCAATTAACAAATATGAATTTATAAACAATGCAAAACACATAAATTCCACCATTTCACTAAAAGTGAAGCAGAGACGGGCATGACCAAATTACAATGTAATTTCATTATTAATCTGATTACAAAGTAATAAAATTACAAAGTAATCTCATTGAATTGTTTTTCATTACATTGTAATCGTAATTATTCAGGACATATTATGAAATCTGATTAGAATGTATTAAAATACTTTGTAATTTAATTACGTTGTTACTAGTTATGGTAGAATATAGAAAAAAAATGTCATTTTATCCTCTAAAGTTGGATAAATCTGTGATCAATTATGCCTCATTCCAACTACAAAATCAAAATCTTGTTTAGCTATTGACTACTTAATAAGTACGTAGTGTTAAGCACACCGGTTTATTCGAATTAATATATAATCGATTACTTTGTAATTAGATTAGTTTTCAAATAAATTACCTAGTAATTAATTACCCAAGATACTTGTGGTAACTAAATAATTACTTAAGCAACCTGTTACAAATTAATTACATCATCAATTACAGTAGTAATTGTAATAGGTAATTGTCAATTTAATTATTTTTTGCCCATCTCTGAAGTCAAGTATGACGATATTGTCATAGGTTGCCGTCGCAGAGTTAAAAACGTAAAATGAACAAAACAAATCGTTGCCTTCCAACGATGCAAACTTCAGCGTCACATTTTTAAGATATACTTTTTGAAGGGATTTCTTATTTTTTAAGATGAGCGTAATACTTTTTCATCCACTCATTTTGTATATCCGTATATTTTATTTAACAAATTCACCATACAGATTGCGGATGGGATACATCGAGATTTCTACCGGATTCTGTAGATAATGTGGGCATCTTTCAGGATTGAAATTGGATTCGTCCATGAGATTCCAACGTGGAATTCCAATTGGAATCCAAAGTACGAGCGTGACATTTTAGTACAGGGATCCAATCCAATGACCCATTGGATTCCGATAAGAAAGTCGAGGCGAGTATGGCAATCCAATTGGATCCCTACGACAATTTCTGCCCGGAACCATTCAGAGATTCCATTCGGATCAGAATGTATCGTAGCAATGCTGATTCCGGCTTGTCGAAAGCGATTCAGATTATCAATGGATGGAATATTCTTTTCCACGTTTTCGCTGCTGCCGAAGCGATAGCGAGCAATAATTTTTTTTTGTTCACGATCAAGATGGAGAATTGGCGGGAAGCAATTTTATGCCGTTCGATATAATCGGAGCCGCAGGTACAACGACGATTTTTTCGATTGATCAACGATGACGCGCACTGTACGAAATTCGCACGAGGAAAAGAAAAATGTGCACGCGGAGGAGTCTCGCTGTTTTGTACTCGG